>PVIA01004711.1:0-131353 GCA_004024845.1 Tonatia bakeri
GGAGAGGAGAGGAGAGGAGAGGAGAGGAGAGGAGAGGAGAGGAGAGAAGAGAAGAGAAGAGAAGAGAAGAGAAGAGAAGAGAAGAGAAGAGAAGAGAAGAGAAGAGAAGAGAAGAGAAGAGAAGAGAAGAGAAGAGAAAAAATACCTAGTGGCCAGGATGATGCAGAGAACCAGATTTTTGAGTTTCAGTTCAAAGCTCTTTTAATCCACCTGATGGGTAAGGATATAAAAGTACTAAAAATTGTAAAAACACCTCCAGGCTTGTGAAAGCTATTTGGATATCACCACTGATCTACAGTTAGAGCAGATTAGGTCATTGTAAAAAGCTTTACCTATAGCCCGTACATCCATTCTGTCTGCCCTGTACCTTCTTCCACGACCAGGGAGCACAAAGCCAATGATGTTAACAATGCAAAACGTCAGCACGACTCTGTATCACACCCTCTACTAGGATGACCTCTAGGTGGATGACATTCCTAATTGGGAAGGATAAAGTAATAAAAGTTTAAAAGGTGGATATCTTTATGACTTTAAGGAAAAATTTCTAAAATTAAAACCTAAAAATCATAAACCATAAAGAAAACATTGATGGATTTTAATGCATCAAAATTAAATATAATTGTTTAACCAAAGATATCATAGACGAAGTTAACAGACAGGTGCAAAACTCAGAGAAGATAATTGCCAAATTAATAACTGACAAAGAATTAATTAGAATTCCCACAAAAGAGCAAGGAAAGGCTATGAAACTCAAAAGAAAAATGCACTAGTTATTTGAATAGCACATCAGGAAAAAGTTGAAAGACTACTTTCTTGGAAAAGATGCTTCACCCTAATACTGGTCAGAATAATGTAAATTATAACAGTAATAAGACATGATTTTGCACAATCAGAATGGCAATAATTATAAAAAGTGATCCCACATGCTTATGAGTATAGGTGAAAGTGGAAACCCTCATGAACTGAAGATGGGACAACAGAATAAGTAACTTTGGAGAAAAAGAGCATGTTCCATGTGCCCTATTAGTTTGTCCATACTCTAAAATGCAACAATTATGCACAAGAAAAGCTTTTATAGGTGCACAAAGAGCTATGTATTCCATTATACACTGCCCTTCTTTCACATTTGGGAGTAGAGAGTTGGGTACAATCTATGGTCTATTAATAAGAAAGAAAATTAATTAAATAAAACAAATACCTAAGATTTATATTATGCACTATATTATGCAATCAAATATACATATAATAGATGTAGTTTGTTCCCCCAAATAAGGAAAAAATATGAAAACAATATTTAAAGCATAATATGGTTTGTCTTAATTTAAATGTCATGTAACCACTCTGCAAACCATATATTTTTTCAGAATTTCATATAGGTAAATAAATATATGAAAGTATATTGGAAGGAAATACTTGAATAGAAAATTTATGGGTCCCCCATCAGAAGAGGGAAATATGATTATAAGTGTAAAATGCAGGGGAAATAATAATATACCCGATGAATGTATACCAGAAATATTAAAGTGGCTGTGACTACCTGAAATAAAGAGAAAAATAGTAAAGGAGTTATATACAATGTTTT
Source organism: Tonatia bakeri (assembly GCA_004024845.1). Taxonomy (NCBI): domain Eukaryota; kingdom Metazoa; phylum Chordata; class Mammalia; order Chiroptera; family Phyllostomidae; genus Tonatia; species Tonatia bakeri. Next base: position 1,583 of record PVIA01004711.1, read on the forward strand.
GGCATTTGTTGAGCACTTACTATATGCTGTGCTTTGCACTGTGCCATTTCCATTAATTATCACATTAAACTGTCACAAAACATTTCAGAGTGAGTATTACATAGCTATTTTACAAAGGAGGCAATTGAAGCACCAGAACACAAAATTGCCAAAGGTTACAAGGATAACGAGGGGCCGGTCCAGAACTGATGCCTAGGTCATTATTTGTCCGGGTCCATATTCTGTGTTCTCATCTCCATTGTCCCGCCTCATGCTTATTTCAAAACAGACCCTATGTGAAAGTACACAGAAGAGGACAGCAAAGTCCCATAGAAGCTTCTTTCAGCCTAGAGTGTCTGTGAATCAGTTTAGTTTTGAATTTCCAAGTACAAGCCACCATGGAGAATCCTAGGCAGCACAACAAAAGCTACCTGGATTGTGCTGTGCTCCACTTTGCATGCAGACAGGGTGGGTGGGGATGAGCCCTCCAGCCCCTGGCAGGATGTCTGACACACGGTAGATACCTAGATACCGGGTGATTGTTCTCCAAATGAGAAAATGTCTCAATTAAGAGATATGCTTAAATTGAGTCTGAAGTGGCGTGTAAAGTGCCTCAAGTTTACAACAATGGGCATGTCTAGACAGAGAAGATTTGAATCAGAAACTAAATTAACGGTTTTGTCACAGTTGGTGGAATCACAAAGGGTTTAATTTATTTGTACACTTCAGGAACCATTATAAGCAAGTGTCAGGACAGAATCAATGGAGAAGTTAGTTGCGGTTTCATTGATGAATAGAATTTAAGACCACAGGTCAAAGGGCAGGGTTGATGTTCCACTAGCTCCATGGACAGCACAGTGGGTCTTACTGAGAACATAGCTTTTGTCAGCTGTGTTATTTATTACATATTACACATTTGCTGGCAGTCTGATTCATAGTGCCGTCCCTGGCACTAAAGAGCCCATGTGTTTTTGGGTCAGATCCTATTCCTCAGTAGAGATGTTTGCATAGTGTTCCTTCTAAGAATATACAGCCAGAGTTACAGCTACACACTAAAGGTAGGTACCTACGTTAGCTTGAGAAGTCCAGGACATAGGTAAGAGCTGATTGTAGGGAGCATCTGAGGATCACTTTCCTCAACAGGCCCTTCCTTGCCTAGGACCTGCCCATTTTATCTCTTCCCACTAGTCTGAGGCAGTAGTCCGGATCCCTAGGATGGAAATTTCACCCACCATTTAGTGAGGACAGAAAAATTATTTTCACTAAAACCAAACTTTGTAATAGAAATGCAGAGATTCTTATGCAGGGTGTCAAGTTTGTCTCTGTGTTTCCATTCACCTGTCATTACACTGTCAATATGTAATGTTTCCCAACTCAAAGGATGACAGCGGAAAGAAAACACAGAAAAATCTTTACGAGAGAGTAAGCAGAGGCAAGTCATGTCACCTCTGACTTGAGGTGACAAGAAAAAGAAAGCGAACCCCAAAGTGGCATGTGTCTGGAGAAAGCACAGGGACAGAAATAATGTGTGGATTCTGCTTCTGAAATTTCCCGTAATGAGCAGGTTGACTTTGGGCTAGTCGTTTAACCTCACTCTGCTTCAGTCTTCTTGTCTGTGAAATGGAACTAATTAAAAAGCTGTTACAACTCACAGGACTACCGAGGGGAAATAATACATGTGGAAGCTATTTGAAAAATGTTATATAACTATGACCAGAACCCTATAGATTATTATTAATGGTGATATGTGGCCAGGGAAATAGCATGCTAATTGACAATGATTTAGATATATCAAGAGAAAATGTTATTTTCATCTACATGAGAATGCAGCAGTAGGAGTATTGAAAGTATGAACATGAGAAATTTAGAAAATATTAATTCAAAATTGAATGTAAAATTATTTTGTCACACAGCATTTTGATGTGGGAAGACATAACAGAAGATGTCTTTAAGACCAAGAAAACATATAGAGAAACACTTGAGACATAAAAAAATAATAATAATTAAATAACTTCCTGTGGGAAATGAGACCATACATGGTGAGAGAGAACACGGAGCCCAAAGATAGAATGTAAGCTGGTAAGACAGGCCGGGAAGACCTGATGGAAGATCTCTTGCTTTCCTCAAGAGAAGTTTGTCAGATATTGTACTGAGCACCTCAGGTGTGGGTACATGAGAGACCACACTCCACATTGCCATCCATGTGTCTTTCATGAGATGACACCGTTTGTGTCAAATGTTGAGAGAATCTTATAGTTGAAGAGGTCATACAAATTAAGTAGCAATTCCCCACTTCATGCAGGAATTGTGGATATGCATTTACTTACTTTCAGAGAAGGAGAGCTCGCTACCTCATAAGCTACTCTGTCCCAATAACGTGAAGCACCTTTTGCTCTTCTTTACCTGGAGCCGGCGTTTTCAGATGGGCCAAGTCCAACAAATGGCTCTATTCCATGTGTTGACAGTAACTCAGCCCATCGACCAACAGTTTCTGAGTCTCTGGTCCGTGCCAGGCACTGTACTAAGCAGTAGGGATTTAGAGGTGGAAAACACATCCTTATATGAACCATAGATCTAGGCTGTAAAATTGATTGTAACTATGGAGGGGGTGCGGAACTGCACACTTCCTCGAAGCCCTTTAAATTACTTGAATGCAATATCAGAGTCTCTTCCTGATCTTTCGTTCTACTCCATAGAAAGACACAGTGTACCACAAGTTACCTACCATTGTTTCCAGTTCTTTGCACCTTCTCATTTTTTTTTTCTTTTCTGGACATGATCTTTTCAAAGTAGCCAAGATTTGAAAAGTAAATAAGCAGCTAATTTCATTAGAACTTTGCATTCTCTTGAAATAAGAAAGGTACTATTAAGAACTTCATGATCATAAGAAAGGACACACTTGGGAACTTACAGACAGCCCAGGTTTTGCCAGCATCATACTCAAACCTGCATGAGTAGAAAACAGTTTTAGATTTTAGTGACTGGGGAAGCACTGTCTAACGAAATAAATCTTGACCTTAGAGAAATAAAATTCCGGATTTGAATCCTGTCTCTATCACTTATTAGCTGTAGTATCTTGGCCATAATACCACTCTCTGAGCATGTTTTATCATGTTTAAAATAGAAATATTATTTATCTATTTCACAAAATACTGAGAAGAACAAATGAAAGCAAAATGAGATCATATCTGTATAACTGCTTTATAAACAATAAAATGTAATGCAAATGTAATATGGCATTGCTGTTCTTATAATCAAATGGGTTGACACAGAACAAAATGTTCCATTCTGTAATTACTTGAATTCCATGAATGTGTGTTATATTCTAACAAATTAAAATCCCAGCAGTGGTAATAGCAACCATTTTTTGAAGTTTTATTATGTGCCAGGCAATGCAAGGTGTTTTATAGAGATTATCCTATTTGGTCCTTGAGATACATACAGACAATGCTAGGAGTTTACCATACCTGCCTCATTTTCCTTTTGGCCACAAGAGGAACCATTTCCCAATTTCACCTGTGGTTAATTGAGGCCTTGTGATTAAATATGGACCTACTCAGGCTTACCCATAAAAAGAGAAGGTTCTGCACAGTCCCCAGCTCTGTCTTGTCTCGGTCCCCAGCAGCCAGATGGCTGTAAGTGCTCAGGTCAGTCTCTGGTGCCAAGTGCAGAAGACAACTGAAGGATTCAGTCCCTCTCTCAGCCTTGGTTTTTAAGTGATGCTATGGCTCAGAGCCTCCTCCCCTAAGTCCCCATGCTAACCTGACATGTTGGATGTGCTGTGAGCTGGAAATAAACTTCTGTTGTGTTAAGCTCCTAAAGGTTTGGAGCCGTTTATTTTAAAAGTTAGCATTAATTATTCTGCCTATCTATTAAAGTTCCTTAAAAATCTTTACCCTTTTGGCACAATGAGGAAAGAATATTCCTATTATCAAGATTTTATTGCCAAGGGCTCTCTGTTCAACATTTGTACATAGAAGTCAATGCCATTGGCTTTTCTGAAAAGAAAAAGCTTTATTGCAAGGCTGACCAGCAAGGAGACAAAAGGCAGAGATCAAATCCCTGATCCAGGGTTTGCTGTGAGATTCGAGGCTATCAGGGCCGGTTTCCAGAGGATGGCTCTGAGACTTGGCCACTTATGGCAAGATGTGGTGAGGGGCTTCAGCACTGGATGTTCCTGAAAGGGTTCCGGCATTGAGCTTCCAGTAGTATGTCCTGGTCCTTTGGTTTCACTGGGGGTGACAGACTTTGGTTCTGGGTACACACGGAGGTAAAAATTCTCTCCTCTGCACTTGCTTCAGCTGCATGACTTGTGGTTTTGTCCTGTTGTCTCTGGAACACAACAAGTATCTTGTTACAAACAGGGCCAGTCGGAGCTGGTTCTATGATCACAATGTTCTAATTAAGAACAAACCCTGTGGCTCATAATTATGGGCCACAAGGGCCAGTAAGTTGCTTCCAGATTAGCTGATGAAGATATTGGATCAATATAGGTTTAACATTAAAAAATTTAATTTCTCTATCCTTTAGCCAACCCAATAGAGTTTGTTCAATCCAGAGACTAAACAAAAAAAAGTTCATGGGAAAAAAATAAGGACATGGAATATTTTAAAGAGAAGTCAGACAGTCTTCCTGAGTTCAATTTTCTCTAAGCCACTACAAGGAAGAAAATAAAAGAAAACCACCACCAACTGAATGTGTTGGGGTCCGCCCTGCCTGGTCTCAGGAAGCTGTAACCCCCCATGACTAAGGCTGAGTAAGAGACCTCCAAACCAGGAGACACTAAGAAGACAAAACTTATTTCCCTGGTATGAATGCTGCCTGTTCTAATGCCTGGCTCCCTTTGCATGATCAGCAGTCAATGGCGGGTAACAATTCTATAAAAAGAATGAACAGACATGATCACGAGGGAATGCCCTCAGGGAAGAGATTCAGGGCTATGGAAGTGAAGGGGTGATCGACATCGGCCCCTGCCCCCTCAGCTTTGTCAAAGCCTGAGTCCTTGTTCTTAGTTGTGAGAAATCCAAGTCTCCCGCTGCCTTTGTCTCCTCCGCCTGACTCAGGCCTGTGGAAATAACAGGAGCGGTGCTGTCCAGACCAGAGTTGGCAGACCTCCAGGGTAATCAGACCTGGGACATAGAATATACAAGATCCTGTGAGATCTGCTTGCTGGAGGATGCTCTTGAATTAGAATATGAAGGCATGGGCAGGAAACCAAACTAGCCTTTTAGGTCCTGTAGTCTTTTTAAGTGATAAAACCCCAAAATCTCAGCCCAGAATCCCAGCATGAGTTCTGCCAGCCTTTTTGAAAGCTATCTATTCCTTTAATCTTCCCTGCCAGACTGTAATCCACAAACTGTATCTGTATTCTTAATAAGAAGCCTGCTTGGGCGGGAAAACAGAGCGCTCTCCACTGGAGAGAGTGGCCATGCCCTTCCTATCCCTCCACAGAACTCGCCGTCTGTGTGTTTGTTTTCTCGTGTCATGAGCAGCCACAGCATTCACGGTCACTGCTGGCCAGTGGCCGCCTCATGAATGCAAGAAATTACATTCAACCCTAGTAGGAACCTAGAAAGTATTATTTCCTTTATTTTTCCCCCCAATGAAACTTGGAGATTCAACAAGTTGAAGCATACTTTGTAGTTTTACAGATCTGTTACAGGAACAGCCTGATTCTAACCTAGTTCTTTGGTCATGAAGTCTTCAGCTGGTCCAATTATTATTCTTTCAATAGTTTATTATCATGCATTTGCCACTACCAATTGGTAGCAGAAAAACTGTTGTAAAAGGTTAATGGTTAAGGACAGAGTTTGTAAGAAAGTCAGAACTGGGATTGAAATCTGGCTCTGTTATTTAACTGGCTGTAAAATCCTGGGCAGTTCAATGAACTTCTCTGGACTGCACTTTCCTCAAGTGTGTGAAGAGGGTTTGGCTAGCACTAGTTGAGTCAATGTGTTACTACACTTTCACTGTGCATTTCACATAGTAAATGCTCAGAAAGTGCAACTGTTTGCATCATTGTTATTAGTATTCCAGTCAGTATTTCATTAAAGCCTTTCTGACGCTAAAGATTTGCATTTTCCTGACAAGATAAGTCAGGAGTTTGAGTTTAATAATACTTTGCTTTTTCTGGATCTAGTTCATTCATCTCATATGGATGTATCAAGCATGTACTAAGTTTCATGTTAGGTATCAGGGATACATATACAATTCAAGTACTCTTCCTCTAATCAAACCTCATTGAAATTACACACCATTGGTAGCAACAAAAAGGGCCAGGGAAAAATAACAACAATAACAAAGTCACAGACCCAACACAGCACCTTCCTTAAAAATATTTTATATTTTTACAAATTCCTTTCTGTCACATGCAGTTTAAAACCCTAATAAAAGACATCTGATTTCAACTCCAGATATAAAGAGCTTGAAAGTCCACTGACAAGGAGAAAATTCTGAGACGTCCTACATTAAATTACTAGAGCCCAGAGGAAGGTGGAAGGAAGAGACGAGAGAGGTTAATCAGTTAATAACTGCAGGGAAAAACCAACAAAAACTGCTTACATTCCTGAAAGTGTGTTAAAAATTTGAATTAACTTTCTGGTGGTTATTTCTGTGATTAGCTAAAGAGAATAGCTGAGTAGCTGGCCACCAAGCACCACCAGTCCTCAGGGACCTACCTCTGCTGCCTGCTTAGGCCTGAACATTCTAAACGGTTGCCCAGCACCACCCAAAGCGGCAAACACTTCCTCCTTACAGACCACGCCCCTATCCCAGAGCGAGATCCCTTTACCGTATCCCACCCCCTTTGTCCAATGTATGTTCTTCCGAAACAACTTGCATCATTCTTTGCCAAACTGTATGTATAAAAGACCCTCCTCACACCCAGGACTGTGAATATGTTTGTCTTTTCCATCTAGTCCTGCTGCTGGTGGTTCAGACTGCCTGCCCCCAGACCTGGCCCTTTTCCGGCTGGCATTTGACTCAATAAACCCTTTCTTTCAGAAAAGCTTTCATCCATGAACATTTGTTTTAACGCAACCCTCTCATTATTACAACAAGATAAACCTGGACAAACTAAAAATCAAAGACCTTGATTACTTGGAATCAGCAGAGAATGGAGGCTTCAGGGCAAATCTCGGTCCTGACAACTGGAGAGAATGGATCTGTCTACAGAGAGAGGTAACCCAGTCTTGTTTACTTGGAGCAAAAGCTGCTGGAGCCACAAACTGGCAGGAACATCTAAGTGATCATTTTGATGAGTATCTGAAAACAGAAAAACTAATTACTCTAGTTAGGGGCATCCCACACCTTCCTTGTGAACCCATCAGGTTCTCTGGGCAAAAATCTGAGACAGTCCCTCGTGGATCCAACGGGGTGGTGGGGGTTGAGGGGAGGAAGATTAATCACTGTGAAATAGACTCAGTTTTCTCCACAACAAAGATCTGGTCTTTGAAAAGAAGAAAAGATTTTTTGTGAGAACCTGATCATAGTTGGGGGAAAAGGATTCCTCCTGTTGCTGGTGGAGATGAGGCTTTTTCGTGGAGTCGCAGGAAAGCATTCCAGGGACCCACATATGGAAGGATAAGGTTTAGTGGTAAGGTTTCTCGTGGAAGCAAAATCAAAGCACTGCCCCATGTTCAGCTCTGCCCTGCGGTGAGAGAAGTTCAGCCTTGTCTTCATCAGGCCCAGAAAGAGGGCCAGTGTCAGACTTTTTGCACCATTGGTTCAGCCCAGGTTTCTGTCCCCATCTGGCTGGCTTAGCTTCTGCTCTCGGCTGCACTCTGGCTGGTGCTGCATTGCTGTACCCAGGCTAGGCTTGGAGCCTGCACTTGGAGTCCATGGGGCTGCTTGGCCATGTGGTTGCTAGGGCCATATGGCTGCTATGGAGAGAGAATGTGAGAACAAACTGGGTGAGCACATGTTGCCCAGAGAGAGAGAGAATCTCAAGCTTGGGAAGGACCAGGCACTTTTTCAAACTAATCAATCAACTTAATCTTTCACAGATTTCTGCTAGTTTCTCCCCCTAACCAATTCATTTCCTAGATCTTCAGGGTTCTGTGTCCCTTAGCCAATCTGATTCTTTTCCCAGACTAGACAGACAGACAGGCTTTAAGGTCCCCGTCTTGTCTGTTACTGTGCATGCCTCACAGTGGAGGCACCTGCCCCTTTGCCATCTTGGCTTCTACTGTGCATGCGTCCAGCAGAGGAAGTTCTCTGGCTGTGTATTCCTCCCCACCCCGCACCCATAGTCTAGGCAAATGGACCAGTTACTCTGGTCCAGTACTTCCCAGTACTCTGGGAAGACTGTAAAGCTGGTCCTTTCTCCCTACACTGGGCAGGGAGGGGTGTTAATTCCCTTGACTGGGCAGGGCTGCAATCCCCTGGGGAGTGTATGAAGCTGCAGCTTCCTAGCAGATCAGGCTTCTTAATGTCTTTCCCTTTGTTCCCTTTCTTTATGACTATCTAGCTACCTATGCTGCCACTCCCACCCATACCTCTGTAGCCTTTCTGTCTCATACGATAGTGAAAACAAAACAAAACAAAACATTGTCAGGGGGCAAGGCTTCATGAAAATACATCAGAAATGCTAACCCCAGAGTCAGCAATGTGGGAGAGTGAAGGGGAATAGAAAGCTATACCAGTGGGCAGACACTTGTGGAGATCACGAGTCCAGTGTGCAGTCTTACTGAGATACGGAGGGTGAATCAGAAGGCTGTGTAAAACTCTCCCTCATCTGCACCTTAAAATCACTCAAGCAGGTCCTCAGACCAGTATCCACGGACCAGAGCAGAAAGAGCGCCAAGACAAAGGTTTTCTCAGGGGAGAATTTTGTGGAGGAGCCAAGTGTCTTCGGGGGAGACAAAGAATGGAAATAAAAAAGACAATAAAAGAATTTGAAACCTCCAGAAACTATACCTACAGAAAACCTTAAACAGAGCCTAGTTTCAGTTATCATAAATCTTCCTGTGAAAGGTCTACTTACCTAAGTTTCTTTTACCTGATACATGTTCAGCTTTAAACAAAAGTTAAAGGTCTGGTTAAAAGTCAAGAAGAAACACAGTTCTGAAGAGGCATAGCAAGCATTATAATTAACCTCAAGTATAATACAGATATTGGAATTACCAGATAGGGATTTTAAAATAACTACAATTAATATTTTAAGAGTTCTAATAACAAAATAGACAAAATACAAGATCAAGTGGGTAATGGGAATAAAAAAGTGAAAACTCTAAGAATCTAAAACAATGCTAGAAATCAAAAACGTTGAAACATAAACAAAGAATGTCTGTGATGGATTCATTAGTAGACTCAGCATAGCTGAGGAAAGAATCAATAAGCTTGAATATGGTGGGGGTGGGGGAAACCCTTCGCAAACTGAATTGCAAACGGGGCAAAGAATAACAACAACAATAGCAACAAAAACAGCCCTGACAGAACATAGAGCAGCTCACAGAACTCAGACAATTTCAAAAGGACTGTAACATGCATAATTAGATGAGCAGAAAGAAAAGATAGGGAGAATAAAGTACAACAACTATTTGAAGTAATGGTGTCTGAGGAATTTTGGAAATTAATTTTAGGTAGAAAACTACACATTCAGGAAGCTCAGAGCAAACAAAGTGGAATAAATATCCAAACACCCATACCTCTAGATAAAGCATATTTAGAGATGTTCTGGTACTAATTCCAACGGTCCCCCTTGCCCCTGCCACCAAGCAATTCTGGGGACTCAAGGTAGTTCCTATTCTGAGATAGCATCAGATTCCACAGACAACAGCCTAGTCATAGAAGACTCTCGCCCACCCCCTGCTTCAGAAGTGAATTGCAGACTATGGTCTCCTGTGCTTTTGATCAACTAGCTACAGATGGGAGGTCCCCACACTGCTCCCTTAGACTTCAGACTTCAGTTTCAAGCCCGCTGACTGACAACTATAAATCAGAGGCTCTCATGACCTTCACCTTCAGTTGATTAATTTGCAAGAGCAGCTCACAGAACTCTGAGAAGCATTGTACTTAATAAATTACCAGTTTATTATAAAAGGGTATATAACTCAGGAACAGCCAGATGGAAGAGATGCATAGGGCATGGTATGGGGAAAGGGCATGGAGCCAACATACCCTCTCTGAACACGTCACTCTTCCCAAAATTCTCTGTGTTCCTCATCCTGGAAGCTGTCTGAATCCTATCCTTTTGGTTTTTATGGAGGCTTCATTTCATAGGCGTGACTGATTAAATCACAGGCCCTTGGTGACTAAACTCAATCTCCAGTCCCTCTTCTTTCCCTGAAAGTCGAGGGCTGGGATTGGAAGTTCCAACCCTCTAATCACATCGTTGTCTCTCCTGACAACTAGGCCCCACCTTTAGGTAACCAAAGGATATTCAAAATTACCTCATTAACATAAGAAAGATGCTTTTACCACTCTCATCACTTAGGAAATTTCAAATATTTTAGGAGCTCTGTGTCAACAGTTAGGACAACAACCTAAAACTAATATATATTTCTAATTGTAAATGACAGTATCACAATATTCAACCTGCAGAAAATCAAAGACAAAGAGGAAATCCTCAAAGAAGTCAGAGGGAAAAAGTACCATACAGTTACAAAGATAACAATTTTTATAAACTGCTTGTCAGAAACCGTGCAAGCAAGAAAAGCAGAGTGAAATACTTAAAGTGCTTAAAGAAAAAACAACAACAATAGCAGGTACTTAGGTTTGTATATCTATAACTTCTCCTTCAAGAGTGAAAAAGAAATGAGGGTATTCCTAGATAAATAGAAACTGAGAGAATTGAGTACCAGTGGACTAACACTCCAGGTAAAGTTAAAATAAGTTCTTTAGAGAGAAAGAAAATGATGTTGGTCAGAAAATTGGATCTACATAAAGGAAAAAAAAAAAGCATTTAGTGAAGAAAGAGACGAAGGCAAATATTATAGCACCAGAAAGTATGGACAGCTCCTCTACCTCCAAGAAAAAAAATGTTGGGATGTTGGGTCTGTGTCAAAAGGACGCAGGAACTAACTGAAAAACTCCCAAAGATAAGAGCTGGAACAACCTGAACAACAACTAAGTAAAGTAGTAGTAGATTACAACCGAAGTATAAAATACATGTTCCTGAGCTCATACCAGTATAAATAAATGATTGAATAAATAAATAAATAAATAGGAGATAATAGACAACTCTTTTATGCAGAAGCATTTGAAATAATGTATGTAAATGCTCTGCTTTCAAGGTGGTAGAACATACACCCCAACTCCTCAAGTGTGGGTTGCACGCAGTGGTTTGCTTTCAGAGAGTACAGTATTAAGAGCAGGAAATGTTAAGTGAATTTTTCAAGGTCTTATATTTATCAGGTGTATTCAAATAGGACCAAGACCCTACAGACCTGTCTATTAGTCAAGTGTCTTCAATGCCAAGAAAAACTCATTTTGACTTGTGTGAGTACAGAGTGGATTTGTAAGACATACGGGTAGAGATATGTGCTGGGGTGTGTGTGTCTGCACATGTGTATTCAGTACACACACATATTCACAAACAGCAGGAAGAGGAGGCATAAGAACACCACTTTGCATAGGCCTTCTGCCCAGTTTTAACTTGACTCAACTCTTAATTTCTTTTACACCCTAACAGAAGCTATTCCCAGAGCTAATTCCTACATACACGGTCTAGCACGTGCCATCTGCTTCTGAAACCTGTGGCTGCACACAACACGTGTCCTGCAAGGTAACCAGGTTCTGGTATCACCCTCAAATACATGCAGATCTCTTTTCTTAAGGACGACAAAAAGAGTAACCATGATCCTCTGATGTAGCCATTTCCTTCAGCTTTTGAAAGATGGAGAAGATGTGCCCGCACAGTAACCTCATCGAGGTGTTCTCCAGAATGCCTATTGATTTGCACTGAAGGATGTGGAATCTCCATCTTAAAAAAAAAGTCTGAATTGAGGGAAAAGTATTAGTTATAGGAAAATGTTATAGAAAAGCATATTGTTGTGAAGTGTATTAAAAACTAATAAGTATGTACAATATAAATGTGCTCAGTCCAACAGCAGTAGTTTTCAATACCATTTTCTGGATTTTGTTTAAACCTTGGTTAATTTTCTGGACATCTCTGAGACCCAGTTTCCTCACCTTTTAGAAGATGGGTGTGGGGTAATAGCAGTTAGCATCCTCTGATTATTGTAATCATTCCTAGTGATGAATGCGTGTGAAACATGCACTGCAGTGCATGGCCCGGAGTTAGTGCGTTATAGATGTTAGCCAATTATATTTTTAGATTATTAAACTATAGAAAACTCAATAGAGGTTTATAATTAAACAGTTGTAATTACTATAATTCATAACGTGATTTTTAAGAGTAAATAGGAGTTAATATTGGATAGCAGAGATCACCAAGTTCAAGTGTGGGTGAAGAGGAAAAGCACAACTTCCCTTCGTTGTGCTGGGTCTGAGCTAGATGCGATGTCAGGCCGATGTCAGGCACTTCTAATGCCTTACTGTGATTAGTCCTCTTTATCAGTTCTATTTTATAAAGAGAGAAGCTGAGATTCAGAGAAATCAGATAGATTTCCTGCAGTCTTTAGGTTAAAAGGTGGGATCTGAACCCAGATATAGCTGACTTCAAAGCCTTTGATTTTAAAGAATATTGAAGATTTTTCATGTGTTCTCATTTACCCAGATCACTTTCTGTTTCTTTTCATCATCTTTACTCTTGATTAAGTAGTTAGACCGTAGGCCCTGGATCTGTATGATCACACTTTGCTCCAGTAAGTGTTGGGTTATAAAATGCCCAACGAAAACATCTGTTGAATTTCCCATTTAAATTGACAGGGGTGTTCAAGAGATCATAATCCTTGGGCCGATACAGTCTTTCTCTGAGCCAGAGGCCAGATATAGAACCTAGGGCTCAGATGATGCTGGGGAATAAGTAGGAATGAAAAAAGGAGTCTGGAGACAGAGAGAATGATGTTGGGGGTCAATAACCTAAAGATCACTGTGCCAGCCCATAAATTCCAGAAAAAGACACAGCCACTGGAATGTCCCAGCAATAAGAGCAAATTATGTCACCGTGTTCTGCAGGTAGAATTGTAGGGCCACACATATCACTTTCCGAAATTCTCACTCCAGGAAGACCTGCTTGTTTCCCCTTACTGTAGGGGGTATGAAAGAAATGACAATTGTTCCAATGTATTCCCTCTCGGGGGCACATTTGTCCACCAGAACTTTGAAGACTAATCAATAGATGAAATCTACAGGTCACAGCAGAACAGCACACATAGTAGGTGCTCCCTAAATATCTGCACCAATGATACAATTCCATGTTTATGTGGAAGGAGTAGGAGAGTGAAATTAAGAAGACCCAGCTTAACACGTTGTTTATATCAATTCCCTTTTTTATCTCTAAATCAGAATTTAGGGCATTGTTCAGGGTAGGAAAAAGAAGTATGGATTATGAAAATACTATTTATATCTTCTATATCAGCCCCTTAGGTTATTCATATATTTATATATTCCTAGACAGAAGACTAAAGCAGTTCTGATGCTTGGGTTCAATTTGAAGGATATCCAGGAAGACTTTGCCTCCATGATCCATTTGAAAAACCTGCAGTAAGTGACAGCCACCTGCCTTTTAAGGAGCTCTATTACCTCTACTTTGGGGACCCCTTTTCAGGAACAGGAGCTAAAATGTGCAGCTACTTAGTAATTCAAGCCAGCAAGCTAATAGTGATTTTGTTCAATTAATTTAAGTTGAATGTGGAAGGTGGCAGGGGCAGGGTAGTAGACCAGGGGAGAGTAATGGGGGAGATGGGGACAACTGTAATTGAACAACAATAAAAAATAAGTGATGTGATGGCTAGGCCTAGAGTGAATGGATAAGATGTTGAATAGACTATTGGGGGTAAGGAAGTTCAGGGACCAAGAGGCAAGAATATAGGAAACCTGTCAGACATGGTTACTGAGATCCCCAAGAATGTCAAAAGAGTGTTAGAGAGAAACACATCAAGGCAGATGTTGGTTGGGGTCTTTCCCAAATAAAGGGAAGTGACTGCAAGGTGAGTAGATGACATCAGCAAGTGAATGGTGATAGAGCTGTGTGTCGAGGGCATTAGAGGAACAGAGGAGGAGAGGAAGATGAGAAATGTCTTGGTAGGAAGGGAACAAAAATCTTTAACTCAGGGGTTCATGGGCTGTGGGAGGAAAAACAGCCACCACTTGAGAAAGCCTCTGTCTCTCTGAGGCAAAGCCAAGTTTTAGCCAGAACAAGAAGAGGCTAAGGACAAAGGGTTTCTGACCATAACTTTCAATTTACAATCAAAATTTACAATTTACAATCGAGGGTTTAGGTGTTTGGGGAAAGACAGAAAGTAAGGATGCGTTGGAGAATACACACACACAGTATGGGGATAAAACAAGCTGTGAGGACGGAAGACCTAGAAGTTGATTTAAGTGGAAAATTGGGACTCTGGACACTGATCATCTATAGGTCAGGTGGTATGGTGGCTTGGGAGAGGGTCAGGGCGTCCTCCATGGGATAAGTTTCCTAGGCAACTCCTATGGCTATGTTGACCCTGAGGAGGCTGTAATAAGTGTTATGAGGACATCTGAGTGGCCTGTTGGCATCTTCCAAAGCCATTCTGCCTAGGGGCGGTAAGTAGGTCTTTGTCAGAGAATGGAAGAAGAAAACACTGGAATTTTTTTCCTGCTCCTATATATACTAGATATAAGGACACTAACATATAACTCTAATGTTTTCTGTTCAGAAGAATGGCATCTTTGTGCTGCAAAACTGTAGAAATCAATGTGCTCAGCCCCTAGTAACTGAGTTAATAAGGAGTTCTGTCTCTTTTTTTGCATCTTCCTCCCTAGTTTTATTTTTTTAATAGGCCCGTTGATAATAGAGTTTCTCATATGTAAGTGTCTCTCATCTCTGTGGTTTGCTGTCAGTCACTCTGCAGTTCATGCAGTTCATGTCCTTGCTGATCTCCCTTACGTCTGTTATCCCGTGATGTCCTCTCTGGCCAACCAACCAGCCTCATCTGTTTCTGTCCACATAGAACCACAGAGTCCCAAGTGGCTTTATACATTTATAAACTGTGGCAGGAGCCATGGGTTCTGCTAGTATCCAGGTCTGCTGCTTAGTCTGGCCCACACTGCTGGCCATCTTCCCTCTGGCGATGCTCTTTGAGAAGCCCTTTATCTGGCCTGAAACCCAGTCGGTAATGGTGTTCTTACTCTCCTCCATAAGCTCATAGAATCCATGCTGATTAATGCCTGTGGCTAGGTATCTGTTTTAGTGTCCCTGGATAAACAATAATCTGTTAAGAAATTCAAAGAAAATTAATTTTTAAGGAATAATGTCAAGTTTTATTGAGATATAACTGTCATCAGCATTGCTTAAGTTTAAGCAATATCATGATTTGATATGTGTGTAGTATACTGTAAAATGATTAGCACAATAGGTTTAGTTAATGTCATTCACCTCAAATAGTTAAATTTTTTTCTTTTGATGAGAACTGTTAAAATTTACTCTCGTAGCAAATTTCAAATACACAATGCAGTATTGTTAACTATAGTCATCATAATGTATATTACATTCCCAGGACTTGTTATCTTATTGCTGGAAATTTGTACTTTTTGACAACTGTTACCCACTTTCCTAGCCTGAACCCCTGCCTCTAGCAACCACCAATTTATTCTCTGTTTCTCTAAGTTCATTTTTTTTAAACATTTCACATGTAAGTGGGATCATATAGCATTTGTCATTCTTTATCTGACTTATTTTATTTAATTTCCCTTTCCTTACCACACGCACCTAATCAATTACCTATTTTATGGGTTTCTACATTCTAGCTCCATTGTCCTCATTCTCATCCTCTTGGATTTCCACAAGAATCTTCAAACTTGTCCTCCTGTTTACAGTCTCACTGCTTTGGAGACATTTCCTTATGTTGGAAGTAGAGTGATCATATAGAGATAACCTAAAAAATACCATGACCCTGAGGGTTATGAAAACTCTTTGAAAAATGTTTATACAAGACTTCGGTTTTAAGACAAAATCCAAGACTCCTAAGCATCATTACAAGACAGTACATAGTGTGGTACTTCCTTATTTTATCATGTCACCTGTCCGTCTTACTCTCTGCTTCAGCTCCACTGCACTCTGTTCCACGAATTTCTCCTGTTCCCCTGCCTAACAACTGAATCCTCTTCCTAATACCTTTGCCCTCCATCTCTCAGTGCTGTGGGTTCTGGTGCAAATGTCACTTCTTGGAGTGAGTCATTGAACCCAGCTCAGTTGAAAAACCTCTGCTATATCCTCTTAAATCTTCCCATACCATCCTTATCATAATGTTCAGTACTCTGCACATATTTGAAATGGCTAAATTATCTGCTAAAGAAAGAATTAATGAATATATATGTGAACTGAATGTTTTTGAAACCATAGTTTATTTTTTTATGACAGAAATGACCCATGCCTCAAAGAACATTTCTTCTTACTCTAGAAATTTCCTTGCTTTCAGAAATTTGATGAGTGAATGGATTTATATGAACTATATTCTACAACATACTTCAATAGTTCAATTCTCCCTTCTCAGTGAGTCATGAGATACATACAGCCCAAACTGATTATGGGTTATACAAAAAAGCACATTTTTGGTTCTGGTAGCCAAGCTGAGAAGGGAGAGACTGGAGTCTGTCTGTGATAAGCAAAAGGGAACTGAATGAGGCCCTTCTTTTGCCTCTCTTTACCTCACCCTTTATCTTCAGCCTCTTAAGTTTGTGGCCTGAAAAAATCTGGCTGCCTAGAAAGCTGTAAGGCTGTGAGTTAATTTATAACATCATAGACAGCTAGAGAGTTGGTTTAATTGAAAGATATAATTACCAGGTGTTGAAGGTGAAGGGGTTCATTAATTTCACAGACACTCTGTTGACTGAACTGTCCACATTTTAATTTTTCATGACACATGAAGGAGGGGGCACTTGCGGCTCACACGGAGAGACCAGTCCTGGGCTTGTAGGCACTTAAATTCCACCCCGGGGGCAAGCAATCTTTCAGAAGTGGAGGGCTGAGTTGTTTTCTCCTGTTTCAAACTTCTCTTTATAAAACTCTGAAATAAGCCTCCATTGCCAACCTCTTGCTCTGCAGAACCCTTCATAATCTGGACGTTGCCAGGTTCTCCTACCTCAGTTTTCAATACACTGCCCCAGCCCTGTGCTTGTCTGCTTCAGACACTTTGACCAGGTAATGATACAAATAATTCCTGTTATCATAATCACTTCTCTTTACTACTATTGGCATACCACCCTCTTATACATGTAAAAACACTGCCCTAAGCATTTCTTTACATTAGTTCAAGTGGTCCTCCTGGTGACCACTGACTGGTAAGTACTGTTCCCATTTCAGAGAAAGGAAATATAAATATGGTGGCCATCAAAGTACCTGCCCAAAGTAAGCAGCTAAATCAAAGCAAAACAAAATCAGAATTAGATGGCAGATGTTTATAATTTCAGATCTCTTAAACACATTCTTGTTTGTTGAATCCTGTTGTCTCCCACCTTTATTTGTTTGTTCTTCGAGGGTGAGTACTGTGTCTTGATAATGGGTGCATCCCCTGCTCCCAAACTAACAGGGTACTGAGCAGTTAAAGGCCCCAGGAAATGTAATGAATGAAGAAATGGACAAATGAACTCCTCTTTCCCTACTCAGTGGTAGGAGTAGTGGCAGATAGAAAGAAAGGAAAAAAAAAAAAGCTCACTTGTACCGTTGTCATCACCTAGGTAGACATGCAAATGATAGCACCTCCTGAAGTGGCTCAAAAGTCAAGGGTCCTTACAGTGAAGGACCCTGGTAGGGTCCACATATTTCTATTCAAGGAAAGGCTGAGCAGCAGAACAGAAAGAGCTTTGCAGACCTCCCTGCCTATCTTGGCCAGACAAGTCATGTGATTTCCACCTTGATAGCACACTTAAAAAGCATAGACATGTCAATTCTTTGAGTATCATGAGATCATATCATATTCATGGAATTAAGAGAACTTTTTGATATTTGACTTCAATCTAGATGAGAATAAGGAAAAGAGCAATATTAAAAATGAAAATGATTGCAACTAATTATTACATATCTACTAGGTGTCTGATGCTACACAAACATTACCTGTAATTTCTCACAACAATACTTGAAGTATCAATTAAAATTAGATCTATGTGACAGAGGAAAAAACTGAGAAATAACCCCAAGGTCAACTCTCACCTGAAAGAGAAGTAATTCAAATTTAGGTCTTTCTAACTCCAAAAACTTTATTTTTTAAAATAAACATATTACTACTTCAGCATTCTTTACCTTAATTTCAAGACATATATTTTAAAGTGTGGCTTTTTTTAAAAGATTTTATTTATTTATTTTTAGAGAGGGAAGGGAGGGAGAAAGAGAGAGAGAGAGAGAAACATCAATGTGTGGTTGCTGGGGGCCGTGGCCTGCAACCCAGGCATGTGACCTGACTGGGAATTGAACCTCTGATGCTTGGTTCGCAGCCCGAGCTCAATCCACTGAGCTATGCCAGCCAGGGCTAAAGTGTGGCTTTTGACTAAATGAGCATTTCACAGAGAATATGAGAGTTTATAGCCAAAATAGGGAGGCTATGGTAGAGGGAAAATGACCTTGAATTTGAGTGCTCTGATATTGCCTGCCCCAAGTATCCACATACCCCAGATCACAAAAGAGGCTGACAGTTTAATTAACCAAATATGGGGGGCAATAGCATTGATTAAGTAGGAATCTTATGAAGTGCTTAATTACAATTCCTGGGTAACTGAAGACATTTTGTGTTTCAGCCCATCTTAATGAAAATCTAAATATATTAGGCCCTGTGCAGAGAACAGATCACAATGCATTTATTTCTGTGTCCTTGAAGCTTCCTTAAGCAGGCTTTGCAAAATATATATACCTTTTTCTTCAGTGTTTGTGCCATTATCATAGCATTTAGTAATGATTCCTGATTCCAGAGGAGAAATTGTTTCCTAATGCTTGAAATAAGACTACACCATAACATTGTAACACTGACAATTTATATCACACCAGAGAATCTGTATGTAATGATTGGAAATCCATAGATCTTTAATTTCGTTCTTCTGAGTCTCATAGATGTCTTCTTTTGAACTTATTTTTGCTTTATTCTAAGACTCAGGTAAGTCAATATGAAGCAATATGTGTAGAGTCGTAAAGATTTCTGAAAGGTAGGATGATCTCAGAAAAATGTCAGGAAGTTGTTGAAAACTGCTAATCCCTGGAGTGAATTAAAACAATTAAATTCTTGGCATTTATATACTTATTCTGCCTATCAGTTTGTCCCTGTTCTTATTTTTACTTGCTTTCATTTATGCAGCATATTTACAAAGCACATCAATTCCTATAATTGCAACCCAAATACTGCACACCTCACCAATCAATGCGTACAAATACATGAATCTCAGCGCTGAGATCCCAATTATTCCAAGCCTATTCTGCTGTATTCTCCAGCTCCTTCATTACCAGAGTGGTGATGCTTCACATGGGTTTAGGAGAATGTCCACTTATTCTCCCTTTTCTTGAAGGTATCTTCTGAGTGTCCCCATTTCAGTTGGCATAGTCCTGACCTGGTGATTGTCTGAGATGGACCTTGGTCAAGTGTGGGCTCTTGGGAAAAAAGGACCATCCACAACTCAGAGTTTATCAGTTGGGTTTCAAAGCAGAGTTACCCCAGAGCTTTCCGAGTTTTGCCTGAGTGCCACTCCTTCCAATTTTAACTCTTTCTTCTAGTTCATATCCCTTTCTTTCACAACATGCAGGAACATGTGCCATCTCTCTTGCCCCCCTCCTTCTTCAGGGTAATTTCTAAAAGAAACAAAACCTTAAACAGCAAACCTCATCTACTCATTTAGCCCTTGTCACTAAAGATACTAAGATAGAGTTTGGGGAACATGATCTTTCTTAGACATTAACACCTGTGAAAGAAAAAGAGTGGAAGCAGAACGGGGCAGAGGAAGAAGGTGCATTGCATGAAGGCCTAACCAAGTGTCTATCATGGCAGGGAGTCTTGGAGCAAGCTTCACCCACATTGGGCTGAAATGGCCAGGCCTTTACACCCCCATCCGGGTCAGTCACTACATGTTGGCTGCCATAAGAAGGACATGGCCTCAGTGAGGAGACTGTCTGCAGTTGAGGCAGTCTCTAAAGAAGATGAAAGTTGGAGGCTGTTTGATGACAATACTTCCTGCAAGAGTCTCAGTGACTCCTTTATTGCAGAGGAATCTGAGCTTTGTCTATCACGGTCCCCTGACAAAATCACACCAGGTAGTTGTTTAGGTGAAAATAAATTCGTGGGCCATACGGTGATGTGTAACTTTTTTCCCAGAAGCATCTAAGCCCTAGCCACCAGCCAGGCAAGCAAGCCAGTGCCCTCACTTGATTTAAATATGCACAGTTTTGAGAACAGAGCTGTGCAGAACATGAAGAATGTAGCAAGGGTATCCAACCTTTTGGCGTCTCTGAGCCACACTGGAAGAAGAGTTGTCTTGGGCCACACATTAAATACATAAACATTAACAAAAACTGATGAGTCCAGAAATGTCCGTGCATAATTTTTGTGATATCCACCATCACAGATAAGAAAAAAACTTCACATATTAACCCTAATTGTGCAGTGGACCTTTTGTTAATCTTTTGAAACTGTTAGGCAGGTCCCAATTTTGTGATCACTAATATAGAAAATGTACACATCTAAGTAATAATACTTAGTATAAAACTTAGTAATAAAATGAAGTAATGTTTTAAGTAAATTTATGATTATGTGTTAGGCCACATTCATAGCCATCCTGGGCCACATGCAGCCCATGGGCCATGGGCTGGACACCCCTGGTATAGCATTCTTGATGTGTACGTTAAATGAAAGGCCTCAGTCCTTCCCACTGATCACTCCAGAACTGTGATTGTTCATGCCCCAACAAACACAGTGTGAGGCAAAAGAAGAGTTGTCCACTCACTGGACTTGAATTAGGTGCACAGAAATTAGAATTGGAGTGGCAGAATATACGAAGCAAAGTAAGAAGTCTCAAACTCATGTGGTCAGAACCAGATTGCTAAGTCAAGGCCATAGACACTTACAATCAGGATTTAGAGGGCCAGAGACTCGTTCCAAGTTAGAGAATCATTACTTGAAGCAACACAAGGCCAGAAAGGTAAATTTTCCTTTACACAGGAATCCTGTGACATAAATATTGACTTTCGGGTAACATTTTCATTAGTAACATCAATATAGTTTCTAAAAAATATTTTCAGAACATATTATATATAAGGCACTGTGTTGAATCCACTCTACACGCTATCATATTAATCCTCAAACTAAACCTACAATTTAGAAGTTAGCCTGTCTGTCATATAAGTATAGAAATTGATTATTATTCATGTTAAGAATTTGCCCAGTCAATAGCTAGTAAATGGTAGGGCCTGTCTTCTCAGCCATGTTTTATTGCACCCAGAGGGTAGAACAAAGACCAATAATTATAAGTCACAAGAGCAAATCTGGGTTAAATACAAGAAACATTATAATGATAAGATCTGTCCAAACACAGAATTGGCTGCCCTGGTGAACATGTCTCTCCCACTGGAAGGGTTCCAGCAAAGGCTTGGTGGCCATCTGTCACATTCACTACAGAGGTGAATTCTGACTGGCTGGGTAGTTGAACTGAATGATTTTACAATGCCCTTTCCAATCCTGAGGCTCTGATTTTAAATCCCTGGGAACCCCTGTTATTTCCATTCCAATCCTGTTTCTAAGTCTTTATACAGCTGACTTGCTTTTCTAATATTTTGACTTTCCCTTAATTTAGAGTGAACATTTCCAGTTAAGGATGGCATTTGGATAATTTATACTTTAAGTGATTCTCATTGGAAAAAGATAGATGCTCAACTATACACTATGCTAGAATAACCAAGATAAAGCTGCAATATTCTAGGGGCTGCCTCACTGCAGTATCACATTCTGAAACACAGAGTTCCAGAAGAAACTCTAATTTCACACGAACAAATATTTGAAAATTAAAAAGGCTGTTTAAATATTCAACAAACAAAAAATAGATGCCAAGCATAATATCAAAGAAAGAAAACACCTTAAACTAATTTTTCGTAATGTATTTTTTTATATTTAACATGAATGGCAGCTGCCCCTAAATGTTCTCTCTTTTCAAAAGCCTCAGATTTGTCAAAACCTAACTGGTGCTGAACTTTGCCCCTCTTCAATGGCTCTCTCATTTTATCCTAAGAATACCTCTCTGCCCTTTGCAGTTCCAAACAAGCTGATCTCTCCTTGTCCCCCACTTCTTCATTTTGCCCATTAACCTTGAGCACCACTCTCTGAGAAGGCAGGAAATAAGGGAGGCTCCAAATACTCACATTTTATGACAAACTTCAGTGAAATTTTCAAGAACCCCCTCAAAGAAAGAAACGTGTCTCCACCCATAGAACATTCTCATCCATAGCCTGAATCCCTCAGTCCTGATCTTGCTTCTCATTCTCCTACGGGATCCAGTGGGATCTTTTGAGGACCAAACACTGACTGTATCCACTTAATTTGTCTAACAAACCTAGAGGTGAGGAGCTTGGTCAAGTGCAGAGTAGCAGTCATGTTGGTTTCGAGATGCAGTTACCTCCCAGTCGTGATTCTATTCATCCTGAGAAGAGAATGCCCATCGAGTTTGTTGTCCCACACTTTTAGTGGGTCACTTGGTGTCCATTTTCTGTTTGCCTCTGACTGTTCCCCTTCCATGCTTGGGTCTGTAGTATGCTAATGAACATTCTCCATTGGGATCGTTTTTTTCATAGTGGAAGAAATTTAGGAAATGCAGCTTCTGGCTATTTCTGAAGCATCAGCTGATGAAATTGAAACCACTTATCCATGCCTACATGTTACATGTTGAGGGTGTTTAAATTCAGGGGGTTCTAGTGCCTCTGGAGTCTTATACATTATTTGGAGTTTTGGTCTGAGTTCTGCCATTTGATTTGTTCCCAGGAAGACACAGTGATCACCTTTTTTTCTCCCTCCACTCTTTACCCTCTTCCTCTAATTAGATTGACTAAACAGCAAGAATTCAACCATCTCATATAGGTGGTAAAGTCTGAAATAATTTTGTAACTCTTGGCTATAGATTGCTTCTGCACTGATCTGATCTAGGAGTTTCTGATCCTACAGACAGCCTTCCACCACCTGCTGCCCAATTATCAGCAGTAGAAGTCTCTTCTGTGTGAGTTTGCAGCTCCTAAGTCTCTTTCCTGTCAACATTTGCCTATCAACTAGACACAAACATTCCAGCCCCTCTTCCTTCTTTCTAGGAGGCTTAGTCAGGCGATCCACCATCAAAAGAGAGCTCACAGAGTACATAAATAAATCTTGATTCTGGACCCTATAGACTCACCTAATTGCCAACATTCTTCCTTCCTTCCCCTCTTAGTTCACTGCAAGTTTTATCCACAACTCAATGTTTCATTTGTGTTTTTTCCTTTCACATTGCCATTCTAGTTATCCCTGCACATTGTCAAATTTCTTGGAGTAAAAGAAGGTTCATGAAATTTTTTGTACAAGGACCATAACTTGAAAACCACCATGTAATTAAAGACAGATCCTGACACAGGGTGTCCGGTGGCCCTGTTTAACAGCTGCAGTCATGCTGTCCTGTGACCCTACCGAAGACACAGTTTATAATTCACTGAGCCCACTTTGAAATTATGAAATTCTTGATGAATTGTTTTTAATTTAAGCAAATCACATAGTGTTAAATATTGTGCATAAAGTGAGACTTATTGATATTTTATATGATGGTATTTCTAATTTGCAGAATTCAAATTCACATAAAATATTATCATACTGTAGCTTATAATATTGGTTCCAAAGCGTGCTTGATGGAATGCCCCAGAGCTGGCACTTAATTCTCAGGGATTTTGTCTTAAAAATTTGGCTGAGGAAAAAGGCTTGAATTAGTCCATTATGCCTGCCACTGACTATCTCTCCCTTTTGTAATAAGTTCATAATTCTTTAAGATATTAAACATAGGAGCCAGGTTAAAACAACAACTACATCTAGCCAAAAATTCACTGTGGTAGCTATGGAAATGCATGACCCAAATCTCCTACCATGGGGACCCTAGTTGACTGAAATCCCCAGTTATGGCCCTACTGTACCCATCACCTCTGAGACCACACTTCCTGTGGGATGTTCCCAGCCAGTGACTGAGTACAATGAAGGTACTGCTGCCAGCCCATTCCTGTGGAATGGAGGATACCTTTAATGGGTAACTTTGGCCCTTCCTGACACCTCCTTAAACAACTGCAATCTGAGGCTGTTATTATATAATTTGCTTTCCTTCCTCTTCTTTCCTGGTGTCAGATCTGCCTTCCCCTGTCCCCTCCCCTTTATCTTGCATAGGTATTTCTCTTCCAATAAATCTCTTGCATGTCTAATTCTGTCTTTGTACTTGGTGCTGCACAATAATCTTTTTTAGATTCACCCAGCTTAGGGAACACCCTCTTTTAAACTACATTCCCAAAATGCCAAAATAATGATCCCAAGGAGGCATCCACAGTATCCTGCTGGCAATGAGGAAGCATCCCTAGGACCACTGTTGCTCATATTGGATATCATCTCTCCCATGTGCCGTAGGTCCTTTAGTTTGGCAGCTATACAGAAAGTACACTCTTTGCTCAGTTGCAGAGTCATCATTTAATCTGAGTTGAATTTGAATATTGTGCTTTTTATTTCAAATCCCAATGTGTCCTCCAGGTTAAAACAAAATAATGTTAGGCTACTCCACTTCAGTACAGGGTTGTATTTGTAAGGAACTCTGGTCTGATATCCAAGAAATTTGAGAAGAAATTTACAGTTTACATTGCAGCCACTTATAATTCTTCAAATGGGGGCCTCAATTTGTAAAATAAAACAAAATTGATTGAGATCTAATCCTCTGACTTTTCAACAATTATTAAATATTCCTCTTCTCTCTGAACTTAACTTAAATCTTCTTTCATACTCACCCAACCCATGATACTTAAATTGTTCTCAATCCTTATACCCTTCTAGATCCTTTTTTTTTTTCTGAAAAAAGTAACCCTGTCCTTTCCATTGCATATAAAACTAGCATTCTTGTTCTCCATTTCACCCTTCACACATTGCCTCTTTATTTTGCAAAACAGAGAATGAGGAAGAATGTCAACATATCCTATTTATGATTGCCTTTGTTTCCTGTATGCCTTCACACAAGTAAATGGTGATTTCATTTCCAAGTGCTTTAACTATAGCATCTTCTCATTCTGAGCAAACTTCAGGCATGTGAGCAATGCTCAAGCTGACTTGTGGGTCCTTCCAAGTGAGGGACTCATGAAACTAGCCCAAACATTACAATTCAGCACCTTTCATAATAACAAAAAATCTTGTCATACTGGAAAATTTAGGAGGCAGCATAATGTCTGGCCTTGTAGCTAATTTAGCAGTGACCTCTCATTCGCACCACTGAGGTCTGGCAGCTTAGTCGGGGGTTGGCTAAGGATAGAAGGGAAGAAGCACATCCCTGCAGGCTGGTCACGGTCCTCCTCCTGTCATCCATCCCTACTTCACACCCCGTAATCAATCCTGTCCACCACTGCCTGCGTGTTACTGTTTTTCCTGAATTGGTATTCTTTCTGCCTTACCAGTCTGCACTTAGATTTATGATTTATTTAGAATTGGATTACATCAAGGCTCAAGGCCAAGGCTCCACAATCCGTCACTGTCTCCACCGTGACCAAATGCAAACATTTTAGCTGCATCAGCATCCCTAAACCTGTATTAAGGATACCCATTGTTAATCGCCATAACAACTGCATCTTCCATTGATTATTTTTCTTCAGCAACCCCAACCTGTTTGCAGTTCCAAATGAAAGCATTGACTCCATCAAGTGATAGATATTCATAATTTAACAGAATGGCGGCAAGTCTAAGTTATGCTGTTGAAATACATCACAGCCAGGGTTGCTTTGCTATTTGTTTTTGTGCTGAATAGCAGGAAGTGTTCTAAGTTATGGGTCTCACACACACATAAGGAGAAGAAAGGAGGTATATGTAATTGTGGCCAATATCGATGATGGCTTTTTGCCTGCTTAGTAAAGTCTAGAGAGTAAAATTAGGATGCTGTTTTCCTAACTGGTACTCATATTTTTTATACTTTATTATTGTTTATTAACAATACTGAGAAAAGCCATATTTGATATTGCTATAGCTCACCACAGTTAAAGAAGGGCAAACATCACCTTACCCAAACCATACAGCATCTTGTTAAACAAGGATATTTATGCTGTCCTTTATGCATAAGGGAATGTACTTTCAGAGAAGTGAAGTAGTAAGCCTACGGTAATAGAGTTAGTAAAAAAATGAACAGGGAAATGAAAGCAGATCTTCAGGTTCCAGCCTGAAAGTGTCTTCTCTTGTATCATTGTTGCCTCCTGAACAAGGGAGACACCTATGTGGATAAATTAACTAACACAATCGTTAAAACTGACTTACTGAAAGACATCAGGAATATGCCTTGAAAAGATACACCTTTTCAAAGCTATACAAAAGTGGAGGTACAATATTATTGGTTAGGTGACCCATACTTCTGAGGATCTTGGGAATGCTTAGGTATTGGAGAAATAAGTCAAACGACAGATGATATAGAAAATGAAATGGATTGAGGGGACCTAGCTTTTAGTCAAGCTCCACCATTAACTCACAGGAAGTCATTTTCTTCTCTGTGAGACTTAGTATCCTAGTGTGTAAATTGTGGGGGTTGGAATAGATTATTTCTCAGTTGAAAATGTGTAGTATTCTCAAATTCTATTTTAAGTGCACAATGTGTGCTTAAGCCTGAGCTTGATACCCTAAGGAGTGAAAAGAGGAGGGAAAAAAGGAGTTTTATTCTCCTTTTATCCTATAATTAATATTCACAAGGCTTAGATAGTATCACAAACACACAATGCCAAACAAAGAGTTAGGAAACTATTTAAATATTACAAGGTTCAAATGTAATGATCAAGGAAAATGTGCATGCTATAAGAGAAATCGGAGCTGGAAGATGAAGGGTGGGAGGAATTTGAAGGTGTGGGAAAATGGAAGTCCACAGCCAATGGGGAGGCAATATACTTGGAGTCCCAGGAAACAGGCTGAATGGGAATATTTTCACTTAGCTACAAGTGTTGACTTTTCTTTACTGCAACTTTCTGCTTTGTTGTAAACCTTTATAGTTGGATCAACATCAGATACAAAGGGGATTGAAGTTACTATCTTCCATTTATTCAAAATTTAACCTTCAAAAGCTTATATAGAAGAGGAAGTAAAAGGAGGGAAGAAGAATGTAAAAGAACAAAATGTAAGAGAATGTGACGTAGGATGTTAGTATTGGGAAAGAGATATCTTCCTTTCTAAACTGACCAACTAAGAATGGAAATAAAGAAACCCAGAAAAACAAAGTGACCCTTCTTGTGGCATACCATGACCCCAGTGACCTACCCATTCTTTCTGTCCTCTTTCTGGCACTGTTGGGCTCTATGGAAGCAGGGGAAGGAAACCAGAAAAGAAGATGGAAAAGAATGACTATGAGGGAAAAGAAAGATGAAGGGAGAAAGACTAGGAAATATGCCAGTAGGATTACAGAAGTCTCTGCTCATTTAGATACAGGAGGGTTGAATCAAAGCTGCCAGAAACAATAGCAAACTGGAGTGATAGGTACTCCTGCCCTTCCCTTGTTGTGTTGAGTGCTTCTTTTAATCTTTCATTGGTTGACCAAGACAAGAGGTCACCAAAGTTAGGTCTTTAGTTTGTCTGTCTGCTTCTGTCTCCATTAGATCCTCATTTTGGATTAATCACAGGAGCTTGAATTAGAATCAAGCTAGTTTTCAATGAATGGTGATCTAGACCAATAGTTCCCATCTGAACATTGAATCATTTTAGGAGATGTAAAACATACCCAGGCCAGTGCTTACTCCCAAAAATCCTGATTTAATTGGTCTGAGGTAGTAATAAGAATACTGTTTTTTTTTTAAATTTATCCAGATTATAAAATAAACTTCAGAATAATTTTAATCAGAACCAATATGTGATTACTGTAGACAGTTGTACCTAGAACAGGAGACATCAGTTGAAATTAATGGATATGAGGGTCAAAACTGGGGAAGAACACTGAGCATTCACTGCCACATTGGAAAGTTAAGGATTGAAGGGAACTGTTTGTCCACAGTCTGTGCAATCCATCCCTGTCAGCAAGATGATGGGTCTCCTAAGATGAAAGACCATGAGACAAAAATACCAAAGCTCCAAAGCACATTGCCTAAAAAGACAAAGTCTTCATTTGAAAGGACCATAGAGATTATTCATAATCTGTTAGTTAATATTCTGAATTGGGAAATATGCAGCCACTGAAGGTCACTTACTACTGGTGCTGACTGGCTTGATCCAAAAAAAAAAAAAAGACTCAAAGAGGAAGTGGAGGTCCCTCAATTGGCCATACCCTTAATATCCCCAAGCTGGCTGTGCTCTTAGTGGAGTACAGCTGACTTCTGCAGGGCCCAGACCCTGGGCCTACCTTGGATCTGCTTTTCTACTAAAAATGGACTTGGAAAAAGAGAAAGACATTTCTCTCTGAGGCAGACTATGAAACAGGTCTTGTGGGACAGTGAAGTTCCTCTCTCTGTATTTTAAGATGAGACTGCCAGCACCTTGATAGAAGCTATCAGGGATTCTGATTCCCTCATAAACTCTGGAGTCTTGAGTTTGGACTTCTTTTCTGGGGAATGCTGATCTAGTCAGCCACCCTCTACCTAAGGGGAAGCTCTACAGAACGTTTTTTCCCATAAATTGACTGGGATTGCCAACAGACGGAGTGAAATCATGACTGTGCTTGAGAACATTCTGAAGGTGAAACTTCCTAGCACTTGCTATAGCACCTAGGGAGACTCCCACTGAAAAGTTCTTGTGATACTGGCCAAATTGATGATGATACTCTGAAGCCATTTGTAAGTGTTTATATTTGCTAATATCTTGCTGAGATATATACACTAACTTGAATACAATAAAAACAAAAAACAGCTGGTGTGGCTCAGTGAGTTGAGTCTCTGGCCTGTGAACCAAAAGGTCTCCAGTTCGATTCCCAGTCAGGGCACATGCCTTGGTTGTGCACCAGGGCCCTTGGGGGTGCACAAGAGGCAACCGATGGATGTATCTCACACATACCAACATTTCTCTCCCTCTCTTTCTCTCTCTCTTCCCCTCTCTGTCAAAAAATAAATACATAAAATCTTTTAAAGAAACTTTTATTATTTATATGCTTACGATGAGATGAACTGCAGAGTTGCATCAGTATATGCATATCATTGATAAAAGTTGTCAGTAATAGTGGGATTAAAGACATTTCACAGAACCTGTGACTTCTGAAGGAGATTTTGAAATTGAGACATTTAACTGCATTGGGAATATTGGGAAGAACATCTTTGTCAGCGTAGAGTTTGGAAAGACAGACTCAAATCAAGAGTTTCTGAATTACCCAACTACTATTGAAGCCTTGCCTGGCACAGCTTGAGGACACAGCTGGGTCAGCATAAGCCAAACTGGTCATATCACTTCTTTGAATGCTTCTGTGGCTCTCTATGATCCTTAGGGCAAAGTCAAAACTTCCTAATCTGGCCTACAAGACCTTCAAGGTTCTAGTCCACACTTCTCTGTCTAGACTCATCTTACACCTCATTCCCTACCTCTCCTTACTTAGCTACCACTTAGGCCCACTTTCTGTTTTTCAGTGAGTCCTTGTGTTCTCTTGCATTTAAGAGATCTGCCAGACTTTTACTTTACCTAGAATAACCTTCCTCCTCAATCTACCATTGTCAATGCCTACTCATCCTTGAGGTATCAAGATATCTCTTTTTTATAATGGCATTTGTGAGTCTCCAGACCAGCCTAGCTTTTCTATTTCCCATTTGTAACATTGATCATCCATAAATTTCCTTTTTCGGGTTTTTTTGCCCCCATTGGAATGAGAAATAGACTATGTCTTATTTACCAGTGCAACCTTGTTACCTAGAATTTTCTCTAGCATCTAGTAAGGTTTCAAAAAACATGTTAAAAGAGAGACTAGGCCATATTGTGAATGACCATGAATGCCAGGGTCAAGACAAATCATACAGGGGTCAGGGATCCATTACATATTTCTTAAACCAGAGAGAAGCACTATGAAAATGGAGCTACAGAAAGCTATCTTTGTGGAGAAGGTCTGAAATCACAGGTAGTGAGGTTTCCCGCATGGAGATACTCTCTGACTATGCATCTTAAGAAGCCATGTTAGCTACTGGGTCACTGGACCAGAACCCTGTGTTATTGTTTTTACTGCAGAAAATGATTCCTCTCTAGCTTCCCTCCCCTATCATAATCCCAGCTGATGAAAAGTACAGCCAATCAGGTGATACAGGGATGAAGGAGGAAGAAGAAAATCCCTTTCTTCAATCACTTTCAAAATCTCCCCAGTGCTTTGATTTGCTTTCAGAGAACACTTTAGCTCAACAAACAATTGCAAACTACCCAGTTGCAAGGTGAAATGAAAAGCCCACAGGCATTAATTATATATAGAGATATTAAAAAAGAACCTACTGCTTAATTATTGTTTGCAAATCTCGGTATTTAAATTGACTTATTTGCAAATGTCTGTTTAGAAATTGACTTTGTAATTATAAAGTTAGTGCTGGGATGGCTCAGCCCTGGAGGAGTCTCTAACGAGAAATGATAATGTAACAGCCAGAGTGAGACATCTTGAGCTGCATTTTAATAACTAGAGGTGGTTGGCAGGAGGCTGAGATGCTTAAAGGAAAATTCTTAAACTGGCAAATGAAGGGGCCAGAGTCTCCCTAGTTGGTAAGAGATCATTGGAGGACATATGAGGGGACAGTTGGGGGCATACAATTCTAAGAAGTTCACAAGGGTTGGGGTTGGAGCTCAGAAAGAGAGTGAGAATGTTCTGTGTTGTGCTTGAGAATGAGCCCTCCTTTAGAACAAGCAACAAACCATGTCTTTCCTGATTGCTGAAATCCAGATACTGGTATTTTGGATTGAATTGTGTCCTTCTAAAATATGCATTCTAAAGTTACCACTTTCAGAAGCTCATCTTGTGACTTATTTTGAAGGAGAGTCACTGTAGACATTAATTAAGATGTGTTCATACCTAAGTAGGGTGAGCCCTTTAATCCAATTACTGACATCCTTATAAAAAGGGGAAATTTGGGCACAGATATACGAGGCAGGGCCCAAAAAACCTAGAATTATCTTGTGGAGGGCAGACCCCTTGTAGTACATATAGGCTTCCTGCATTTGGTGAGTGTTCTAGGCACCCATCTGAATCAGTGTACCAGCTGGCATTATTGTAAGAGGTTGTTTTTGGCTTCAGTGAATTTTTTTTGGAAGAATCAACACATTTGCCCATTTCATAATGGGTAATTTATGAACACGCCTGCCCACACTGCATTGAGTGTTCAGCAGTTTTTGACCATGAATGGCATGACACCTGTGCCCCACCCTCCCTATTCACCTGACCTCACTCCAGCAAATTGTGTTTGTTTGTTTGCTTGTTTTTTCGGATGAAAGAATTCCTCAAAGGGAAACATTTTGCCAATGTGAAAGAGGAAACAAAAACCAGAAGAAACACTAAAAGGCATCAAATTGATGTGTTCAAAAACTGTTCTGAACAATGAAAAAACATCTCAATAGGTGGATTGCATCAGATGGAGAGCACTTTGATGCTGATGGAAGTTTAAACATGTAAGAATAAATACACATTTTTTTATAAATAAATCCTGGGTTTTGGAGGTCACCCCTTATATATGCATAAGGACAATGTCATGTGAAGATGAAGGCATAGATTGGGGTGATTGTTCTCCAAGTTAAGGAACACGAAGGATTGCCAACCAGCCATCAGGAGCTAAGGGAAAGGCCTGGGACAGATTCTCCCTCACAGTCCTCTGAAAGAATCAAACATGCTGACACTTTAATCTCAGACATACAGCCTCCAGATCTGTAAGAAAATACACTCCTGTTGTTTAAGCCACTCGGTCTGTGGCGGTTTGTTATAGTGGCCCCAGGAAATGAATGCACCTGATATGCACGATTCTTGACGACATAACCTAACTGTGAAGGAACTGGAGAGGGACCAATCTGGAGATGACCAGAGGTTCTCTCGAAATAATATTCAATACTGAAAAGCCTGGCTTAAAACCATCAGGTGATTAATGGTTCTAAAATATAGTTATGTTTTGGAATCACCCGGAGAGTTTTACAAATGCCAAAGCCTGTGCCTATCTTCAGGGATTCTGGTTTAATTAATCTGAGGTGCCTCCAGAGCATCAGGTTTTTAAAGCACCCAGGAGAGTCTAATTTGCAGCCAAGGATGAGAACCAGTCTACTAGATTTTAGATTATCTCCCCCAGAGAGGTGAAGGAATAATTGTCTAGGGTCACATTGCTGAAGAGTACGAGAGATGAGAGACAGCCCAGAGACCTTGACTTCAGCGCGCTGCTTTTCTCACAGGCCAGCGTCACTGTTCTCTTGGCTGAAGACGTGGAGTGTAAAAACTGATTTCCCCTTCCCTAGGCATCCTCTAGTTCTAGGCAAATGGCGACCTTGGCCATTATTCCTAAAGGAAATTTGTCCACCTCTACATGTGCAGAGGGAGTTTACATTACTTGATACATACCTCATTCTATATATCACAGAAACTCTAGGGTATGAAGCAGAGCAAGTATGTTCCACCTTTTAAAGAAGAAGGTGAGAAAGTACAGGGAAATGAGACTGGGCCCCAAACCTCAACGCTGGGTAGTGGAAGAACCAGGATTCAAATTCAGGCCTATTGAAAATGATCAAGTCTCCTTCTCACCACTTGCCAGGTGAGAGTGAAGTTAAACTGCCCTCACGTGATCTGTGTTCAAAATCTTTCTAAATACTCTTCGCCACTTCATTACCTTCATGGGAAAAGTGTGTGAACAAAAAAATGTACGGGATCCCACTCAAATGAATGTAGTCCATTCTTTCTCAAAAAGGACACATCTTGCATGCACTCAGAGCTTTCATTTTAAATATGATTTATCAAGTCGCAGAGTGATGATGGAGGGTCTGGCCATAACAATGTTAGAGGATTAACCAAAGAAGAATGGCATTGTCATCTTTCATCTAAAGACAGGCTTGTTAACTTGCTACAAGATGACTTTCCTGGTTCTCATTCTATTCACCCACTACATATGGGTATCAGACTAGAGCTACTCGATTCTTATCTGAAATTCTAGTTGCACTCCAAGCCTAGTCTTGCATAGCGGATAGAGTCCAGGCTTTATACTTATGCAGATAGAGGTCCAACAGTCAAATCCTGCTTCCCGTATTTACTAATTATGGAACTATGGGGAACCAAGCATTTTGAGTTTTAATTTTCTCAACTGGATGATGGGAAGAGCAATGCCTATTTCAAGTTGTCTGGTGAATAAACTGAAGCCATGTAAATAATATTCCTAATATATATTGCACTTCAACAACATCAGTTTGAGTCTTTTTCCCAAGAGGAATAGCTAAAAACAATGGTATAAGATAGTCATGGCTAACCCTATTTTGGACATGTAATGACATGAATTGTGCATATTCCCATGCACTATCTTGTTTGCTTCCCCGTTTTAGAGCTCCTGCTTTAGCAAAGAATCCAGGACTCAGTTGCTTTGCACTGGATCCAGACTTCTCACTAACCCTTCCGGTGGCTTACATTTTGCCTATGGTTTAGCTCTGCCCCCCATCCCCGCTACTTCTCTGTTTCCCCTCTGCAATGCTGTCTGCCTCCTTTCGTGTGCTGCCTGCCTTCTGTGACATTTCCTGTTCCATCGTACTAGATACCACTGGTCTTGACAAGCTGTCCAAGCCTGAGGTTTAGTTAATTCCCAAATGGTGGAACATTAATGGGGTGAAGGTACCCCAGCTCTTGAGCAGGAAGTTCTGTCATCAAAGGTCAAAGAGCAAAGTAAAGATGGTGGGACTCAGAAAACCAAGGGGGAGTTAATTCTCATATTGTTCAGGATCATATGCTCAGAATAACATTCAGGATGCTTGTCACTAATTGTAGGGGGTGGCCTTTGATCTCCATTGATGGATACCCCTTTCCTCCTAAAGACTTTTTTGGTTTGTTAAATCAACTGGGAGAAAACAATTAAGGTGGCCTGGCCTGCAGGGATTGTAAAGTGAGAATATACCATTTGTTGTAGGAAATGTTGTTACTTGATATCTTACAATTAGAATTGATCCACTGAAAAATTTTAAACATTTTTTAAAGAAAAGCTCATAATTCAGCTAAACATCCTCAACCATACACACCTACTCTATTTCTGCCTGGTATTACATTGAGAATCTGCATAAAAATAAAGAATGTTAAAATGGCAGTTCAGAGGCACATCCCATGGGCAAAGCATTTCTTGATCCTCATACCTATAACAAAATGCATGTCGATGTTTCCATTTTACAGATGGGAAAACTGAGGCTTAGAGAAAATCAGTAATTCATTCAATGCAAGTCAGCTCATCCAAAATCATGCAGTAAGCAAGCACCAAAGGTGAAATTTGATCCAGTCCTGCATTATTTCAACACCTGTGCTCATTATTACTGAATGATAGTGTTTAGGAAAATCAAAGAAACTCCAGTTTTCTTCTCCTTTTACCCCACCCAGGACACCTTCAGGAAAGAATAAGATAGAAATTCAGTACTATTATTTTGCTGTATACCTATAACCTTTTCCCATTCTGTTTACTCATTTGTACAAGTAGAGGGCTGAACTCACCTAGAAAACCCCTTTAAGCCCCAGTTTTTATTATTCCCATGCAAATACTCTTAGTGGAAGCAAGCAGCTACTGCTGAAGGGAAGGAATTAACATAACACAATTAATACTCCATTTCATTAACAATTAGTTATGTTAAATGCCACTCAATTTGTTTGCACCATCAAGTCCTGGGAAAGTGTCCATGCTTCTTGTAATTTTCCAATAACTCTCCATCACCAACTGAGTTAATTTCCCAAGCAGGCAGGCATCAGATTTTAATTCCCAACCTTTAATATTCTTCAGCCCTTGGGCCTCTGGTGGACCTACATGAACTGATGTAGTCAGCTTCCTTTGGGGTAAGAGCCCGTCCTCCCTGCACTCAGAAAACCAGCATTAACAGAGCCCTGGTAGAGAGCTGTTTTTCTCCATGCCCACCCCGGCTATGCTACCCAGCCCCAGTCATTTTTACATGGCGGACACTGTTGATTTATTAAGGGGTAGGTTTTTAAATCCAATATCACCTCCTCGCTGAAGGTTGTACCTGCCCCTATAGCCTGAAGTGAAGAAATCTTAGAATGCCAAGTCTGGAAGAGATCACAGTAACAACAATAACACGAACAGCAGGAGCAGCAGGAACGGCATTTAGTTATGCATTTATCACATGTAAAACGAAAGCACTAAATGCTTTATGTATATTTTTGCCCTTAATCTTGACAACAGCCCAATGTGGTAGGTATTATTGTTATCCTTGTTTTACTTTCGAGGAAATTAAATGGTTGTTTATTGTATTGGTTACTCATTGCTACATAACAAATTACCCCCACATTTAGCAGCTGAAAATAATAAATATCATGTCAAACAGTCTCTCAGGGTCAGGAATCCAGGAGCAGCTTAGGTGGGTGGTTCAGGCTCACAGTCTCTTATGAGTTTGCAATGAAATTGTTGCTCAGGACTGAAGTCATCTGCAGGCTCAGTTGCACCTGGAGGGCTGACTTGGAAATTCCGTCATGTGGTTGCTAGCAAGAGACTGACCTCACCATATGGGTATCTCTTCACACTGTGGAAGGCTTCCTCTACAGTGAGTAAACCAGGAGAAACAGAGACAGAACCTGCAGTGCCTTATATGACCTTGACCTGGATGTGACATCCCATCACTTGTGCAGTATTCTGTCCCTCATACACACTGATGTAATACGGAAGTGGACTACATCAGGGCATATGTACCAGCAGGTAGAGTCCAATGAGCCTATCTTGGAGGCTTCCTATCACACAAACTAAGGGTATACAACTGGTAAAGTGGCAGCAAGGAAGTGAATTTACACACTCAGATTATGTCCATAGCCCGGGCTTCTCACATGTGTTGGCTACTTCCTGAAAGGTCTGCTTATGCAGTTTGCCTTGTAGGGCCCAACAGTACCCATCAGGGTTTGAGCAGAGAAGCAGAACCACTAGGGATGATTGTGAATCAGGGATTTATTGCAGGAAGTTGACCTAGCATAGGTCTGGACTCTGGTCGTACCATCTGTGTATGGCTGCTTCTTTGGAATCTAGTGCTGTGGCCAGGCAGCCAAGAAAGATAAGTAGAGAAAGGACAAACTGAAACCATTAAGACAAGCTGGAATCCACGGGGACAAAGTGGGACCTGTGTTGGGTTCTCAGTGCCTCCAGGCTTCCAAATGTGATAGCACCAGGAGAGCCTGGGGCCCTTCATCGTGCACAGCTGAAGACACTTAAGGAGGAGATACGATGGGAGCTGAAGGAGCTGAAGGAGCTGCAGGGCTGCCGCTGCCCATGACTCAGGGCAAACTAGGAGATAAGCAACGATGTGGATGACCTGCGGCAGCCGCTGGTGTCCTGCACAGACCTCCCAAGTCTAAACAGACTGTGGTTCCTTCCTACTTCACTTCTTTCTCTCACGTGTTATCTGAAATGACTCCTGTTGCCCACAGTAACACTGAACTAGTCAGGAAAGGGAACCCTTAGAGAGTCAGTACTAGCCTAGCTAAACTGACACAATTCAAGCCCACCACACTACCGCTTCTGTTTTGTTGCTCATCTCCTTAGTGACACCGACAAACCCATGTAAACACTGTATCCATGTGCACACGCCACAGTCTAGAAAGACCCCAACACATCAGGCCTCTGTATCTTCGTGCTTTTGCATATACTAGTTTCTCCCTCTGGAATATCTTACCCCCAACCAGGGCCAGCGTTTTGGGCATGTGATGTGTGCACAGGGCCCTGTGCTGAGAAGAACCCACAGCTTGGTTTAATGCTCAGCATACTTGAGACCTTCAATAAGTATCGGCTGAGTTGAATAATTTACAGCAGCCTTGTCACTTCACTTTCCAGCCTCAGCATCAGCGACTGATGGTCAACTCATTACTTCACTAGGGAGCCAACTTTGGACAGCTTTGAACAGCTGTAATTGCTAAAAGTTTCTTCCTCATAAAGAAATGTAATTTTATCTGCATTTATCTTTCCATAAAATCTATACACTGGTCATCATTTCACACATTTAGCATAGGAAAAAATGAATCTACTCTCTCTTCTAATGACACCCTTCAGTTATGGGAAGTCAGAATTCTTACACTCATTATTCTGCTTATATTCACATGTTTAAGTGTCTCTATGACTTGGGCCACGGTTTAGTATATCTCTGCGTCGTTTGCAGGGCCAGAGCCCTTCGGTTGGCACAGACCTAGGCTATCACAGTTGGGGCTCATTGGAATGACCTGGGCTTTTCCCTCATTCGTTTCTCATCCTCTGTCAGGTTATCAGGTTATATTGGGCACCCTAAATGGGATGCTGTAGTCACTTGACAGTAGAAAGTTTAGTGTCTTAAGGAGATCAAGTAGAATATAAGAAGATGCATAAATGCAAAGGGTATATCTGCTTTAGCACTTCCTGTGGGGACCTGGCATGTTTCCATGGTGATAGAGGGGCATGGAAGAGAGGTCCAGCCCACCTGGCAAGTTCTCTCCTAGCCCCTGCATGTGTCACATCCCATTGACCCATAGGGTGACCAGCTTTCCTGGTTTATCTGACTAAGGGATTTCCCTGAGACTGAGGAGCTTCCTGAAATGCAAGATCTTTAATACTAAAGCCAAGACAGTCCAGAGCAAACCATAACAGTTGATGACCTGCCCAGTCATGTGGTCTGCTCAAGAATCAGAGTGGAAGGCCCTGCAAAGCTATAGGGCAAAGGTACAGATTTGAAGAGCAGAGACCTGGGGCCATTAGTGTCATTGGTCTACTGCTGATGGACTGTGTGTTTTTCACATTGCTCCTAAACCAGCCTTCAGACCAAATCAGTTTATGTCATATTCATTCTTTGTCTTAAACTAAAAAAAATTTATATATATATATAGTATATATATACATATCAAATCCAGTCAAGGAAAATGAAAGGGACATGGCTACAAAACACAGTGGGTTTTGTTTTTTATATCCTCATACAACTATCTTTTAAGTTGATGGCAGAGGTCTCTTGGTTAGCTGCTCCCTAGAGCATTCCCAAAACAAACCTATGCACTTTCCAATTAAGCCTGGGTGAACTTAGCCCTGACCTGCAGCTCTGAGGGTTCATGACAATACCAAAACAGCTGGATGAAAAATGTAAAATGCAGAGAGCATGATTTTGGTTTCTGTTTTTATGTTTCATCTCTACTATCTTAATAATTTTTGATTGGCTTTTCTCTCAAATCAGGACAAACCTATGCATGATGGCCTACCTGGTGGGCAGAACCTTCATTAACTACTGCCACCTACCTCTCCCACTTATTTCTCTAATATTGACACTCTGCTCCTATAAGTGCTCAATCTTTTATTTATCATCCACTTATTGAGCACCCATTATTGACTGGATGCTGTGATAAACTCAGGAAATATAGGAATGAATAAGTCTAAATCAGTGATGTTAAAGGAGCTAACAGCAGAAGTAGACTTCTAAACATAATGAGGGGGGCCGTTTACAGAAAATAAATTCAAAAGTTGCCACCATAGAGATATGTGTAAAATAAATATCAAGGACAGAACTGCTCTCTTCTCCCATTACACAAGTCAGGAACTAGTTCATAGATTAAGTGCTTTGAGACAAGGTCTTGAAGAATCGCTAGAAGCTGACTTATAAAGCAGAGCGGTTAGAATGTGGGCTATAGAATCAGACTGGGTTTGGAATGATACTCTGCCACTGGCTGGCACTGTGACCTTGGGTAAGTTAATTAACTTCCCATTTTCCATTTAATTATCTCATACATAAAATGGTCTTTTAAGAATTAAACAAGATGAAACTATCTGTGTGGCTGTATATCAATACACCCATACATAGTACAATGCTTACCACTGTGCTTTTCAGAGAGGAATCCTCAGTGTAGATATTAGCATTAAGGTTACTTCTGATAGAGAAGTGGCAAGAGTGGTTTGAGCGGAACACTCCAGATAGAGAAAACACTAAGTTTAGGAGCGTGGCAAAGCACAGCATGTTCTCAGAATTAGCAAACTAAAATCTGATTAGGGCACTGAGTGTTCTGTGTCAAGATGCATGGTAGAAAGTCTAATAGATTGTTAAGGAGATGAGGTTGGAGGGAGGAGGAGATAATTGAAAGTGAAGGACTGTGAAAGAATCCTGCCAGGGTGTCCAACTTTTTGATGTCTTTGTGCCACACTGGAAGAAGAGTTGTCTTGGGCCACACATTAAATACACTGTAACACGTAATCACAAAAATAAATCTCATAATACTTTAAGTAAATTTATGATATTGTGTTGGGCCACATTCACGGCCATCCTGGGCTGCATGAGGCCCACAGGCTGCAGACTGGACACCCCTGAATGGGATGGTGTAGTCACTTGACAATAGAAAGAGTCAGTTTAATGTCCTAAGAAGATCCAGTAGAATATAAGAAGATACATAAATACAAAGGGCATATCTGGTTTAGCAATTCCTGCAGGAACCTAATCAAATGGCTTTCTCAGTGTAGATGCTCCACACGTATTTGCAGAAAAAGCCAGTGAGTATATGGCAGTGGCATCCGGAAGGCAAACAACAAAACCTGCTGTAGCAGTTGAGGTGAATACCAAGCATTTGACCTATGTCAGTGGCAACAGTGATATCGTAAGATAGAAAGCTAGGAGGAAGAACTACTAGGATTTGATCACTCACTGCCTATGGGTAGTGAGAAGAAGGACAACAACCTCATGCATGGATCTCTAGGCAGAATCCCAAGGCAACACGATTTATAGTGAATAAACTCTGTTTTTAATTTAATGTTTATTATATTTTTTCCATTACCATTTAGTCCCCTTATATTCCCCCCCAGAAATTACCACATTGTTGTCCATGTTCACAAGTCCTTTTTATAAACTCTTTTTTGATTGTCCAAGTATTGGTAGAATATTTTACCATATGGGTGCATAATACCGTTGAGGGGATCAAATTAGATTACAGATTTGCAAACATTTTGTAAGTTGTGAAACAACTGTGTAATGGTGAAAGATATTTATTTACTCACAGATGGTTTGATTGCCTGGCATAATTCTAGGTGCTGGGGATAGAGCATTAATCAGACAACTCATTGTTCACAGAGTTTGCATTCTGTTGTGACAAGGGCTGCTCTGATTTCAAGTCGGCCCAGAATCACACATGCCCCTCCACTCAGTAAGAGCTATCATGAACTGAACCTTTTTATTATACACGCAGTGTTCTAGACAGAATTTTATTTAATTCTAGGAGAACCCTTGAGATAAGTATATAATACCCATTTTGAAGATGAGAAAACTGAGACTGCCAATATCTAAGTAGCATGTCAAGGTTCACAGTGCGGCAAAGTAGTAAAGCCAAGATTTGAAACTGGGTGAGGAGGGGGATATAATAGACTTTTGGGGGGATAAGAGGCATAGAAACCCTGTTTAGGTTGAAAATAAATACTAAATATTACAAATGTATATTTGAAAACTAAAATAAAGTGATTTTATTTCATGATATAAGCTACACACCACTCTCCCTGGCAATCACAGTGTGGTGATTGCTGGGGGGAGGGGAGAGTAAGGGGACTAAATGGCAACAGAAAAACACAATCAAAATAAATAAAATAAGAAAATTAAAATTCAACCAATCTCCTCATGGTCATGGGTTTAAAAGACTAGGAAACTCTTTCCTAGATAAAAGATTGACGGGGGCTTTTGTAAGGACCTTTCTCACTTAAGAACCTCAGCCACTTACATTTTCAACCTAAACCTATTAAGAACAACGTCTCAAGAACCCCATGAAGTTAAATACCCTTGTTAAAAGTGATCACATATATTTCAGTTAAATAATAGCTGTGGGAGAGGGCAATTAGCAGATGCAGTCAGGAGAGAAAAAAGATGTTTTTAGATGAGATTGGAAATGAGATGGGGAGTCAATGAGGCAGAAATATACAAGACTCTTTTTTCCCCCTGAAGTTTCTTGAATTCTGCTTCTAACAGTACCTTAAGATTTGGAGGGCTCTGACTGGAAAAGGCACATTACCATCAAGGAAGTTCAAGGAGACTGACACCCAGTCTAACCCCGAGATATCTTTCTGCCCAGTTCTTTCTGGAGAGCAGTGTTCTTGCTCCGTCTTTGTTGCATGTGTCTCTCACTTGAACTGCGCAGGGTGCAGGCAGTATGTTCTGTCAATTAATCCAAAGGGAAGAAGACACAAGTAGGCTTCCCAGGCCCAGAAGTACTGTCATCAACCTGGGGACAGTAAACAAGGCACTCAGCTCCAATTTTAGCCCCCAGTTCCTGTGAGGGTGCTGCAAGTCAGACCACTAGTTTGCCGTCGTTTTGGATCTGGGCATTTTGTGGTCTGCGAACCTGGCTGCAGAAAAACAAATATCCATCTATGGTCCTTCACAGTATATGCTGTAACTTTATGAAAAAAAGGCAATGGAAGATAGTAAAAATCTCCGTGGGTCAGTGAGGGAAAAAGAAAACGGCTGGGTGTTCACATGAACTGGGTTCAAATTCTACCCCTACATTTACTAACCTTTGTCCATCTCATCCATCACCGTCTTCAGTGAGCCAAGAATACCTCATGGCAATTCATAAATATTCATTAGATAATGAATGTGTGACCTTGGACAACTCTCTCTCTCTCTTGCTCTCCTTTTCACACTCTCTTTCTCTCTCTGTCTTTCTCTCCTCATGGCAAAAGTTCATTAGTATTATAATTTAAAGCATTGGATGAAATAACATGTAAAATCCTGACCCAGCTCGTGATCCACAATAAATATTTTAAAAAGCCCATTTCCCTTCCTCTCATAATTAGAAAAGTTTTAGTCCCAGTGATACTATGTACTGGCCCTACCCTCGACCAAATCAGTCACCATCTCTGAGGCTTGATTTTCTTTCTTACAGCTACAAACTGAGGATAGAGACATTTCTTCCACTTCTCAGAGTTGCTCTGAAGATTACAAGAGTTTATGGAATTGGATACATTTGGTAAACAGTAAAAGGCTGTTTAAATATTTATTATCATTATCCCTATCATGATTTTATAGATTTGGGTCACATTTTCTCACCGGAAACTTATCTTCCTTGGTTTGTTGGGAGTATCTTCTGTGGCCATGACAATCTTAGAGTCATTATAAAGAAATTCCACTATGTTTTCATTAACTAAGTCTACCTCTAGGAAGCTGGATGCTTTCTAGTGCATGTAATTGCACGTAGCAAAAGGTCCTAAAGGAATCTACGTGGCCTCGAGGAGCATTAGTAATTGAGGACCCTTCTAGTGATGTAATTTTGGAAGCAATTTTCCATGAAATTGCTGAATGTGTGTATCTATATAAATTTGAGCCCATTTGATGCACAGTTTTCATTTAGTTCAATGATCACACTCACGCTATTTTTCAATAGATACTCTCATTTAAGAGGAAGGGATATGTTTATCTACTACACGTGTCTGGAAAACACACTTCAAACTGGATTGTCAGATAAATGTTTCAAAGAGGATTTCCATATTTTTTTTCTGTTTACCTTCACTGGTACAACACCACAAGACTTTTATAATTGAGTAAGGAAAAGGTCTGGGTTACTGAGTTGTCCTCAGTTAGAGCTGAAACATAAGCAAACAAAAAGAATTGCATTTCACCCAGTTTTGTGACCTGACAGACTAACATAGCAAGCAGTTCAGAAGATGGATTTTGGGACCAGGCAGACCCAGTTTTTGAATCCTGGGTCTTCCCTACACAGCAGATTGCAACTGAGCTTTAGTTTTTCATCTTTAACAAGGAGCATAGTAATATCAATCTTGAAAGGTCTCATGGGGTTATTGTCAGAATGAAAGAGACGCTAAAAATGTAGGTAAAGTTTTAGCACAGTGCTTGGTACAAAATACACTCATTAAATGATTGACATATATGACATCCTCATCAGGTATTGATGCCGAATTGACCCAAAATAAAATGGTGTGTGTGTGTGTGTGTGTGTGTGTGTGTAATGTGAAGTGCAAATAGGTCCAAATGAATCCAAAGCTACACAACTATGAAGCAGTACAGCAGGAAGTAGAATGAGCTTCAAAGGGCTTCAGAGACGCAGTATCATCTCATTTAACACCCCTTCTCCCAGAGTTCCACTTGTCTGCCTTCCACTCATTCTCGCTCCAAACACAGAAGCTACTAGTGGGCTGCTGTTACAGAAATAAAACCCCTTCTGGTTTTTTTTTGTTTGTTTCTATTTTTCCCCCAAGACAAGAAGAAAATGTCAGAGTATTTTTCATGTTTTCCACTTCCAGAAAATCAAAACACCACTGTGTGTCATCCTTTGTGTGTGTGTCCACATGTGCACATACATGCACAGTGTTCAGGTCCCCTCCCAATGATACTAGTGTAGGACGTCAGCAGCAGCCAGCGGGTCATCATGTTCCCCCATTATCCTCAGAGTTAGCAGTGTCAGCGATGATCATGGTAGATGATGAGGTCCTATAAGTACCTGGTGTTCATAGTTGCCTTACTACTCAACCCTACAGGCAGCCAGGTCCTCTTGGCCTTAGTCAACAATTGGTGTGGCCATGCTGTTACCGATTCCCACACATGGTTCTCTCTTATGTCTCTCACACTCTCGTAGGGCCTCTCTACAGCTTTACTAGTGCCTCCCTTCTTCAGCTGCTTCCACATTAAACTGATCTACCTGTTATATCTTTTCCTCATGCTCTCAGATACAGAAGTCGTTTCATACTTTTCAAAAGGCTCCCTCTGACTTCATTATAACCTGTTATTATCCTATCCACTTATCCCCTCTTCGGTGGAACTTTTCCAACAAAGAATATAGCAAGTTGCCTGCACATTCTCTGCACTGACTTCCTCTAATGCCCCAAGGCATGGCCTATGATGCTGATCTCTCTCCGAGATAGCAGTAGTTCCCCACTCCTGACTGCTTTTGTATCCTTTATTTATTTTGTCTTTTAGAACACATGACACTGTTGACCACCCTAGGCCCACAGCTCTGCAAATTTGAGCCTCATATGAGAAAAATGTGTCCATGAAGGAAAAAAGTAGAATGAGAATTTACTGGTATGACTTAACAAGAAGAGCCTAACAGAAAAAGTCTGCTTCTACTGGTATCATGATCCTTTAACTTAAACGTGAGCACTCCAGTTTCGTAGCCACTCTCTGGTATCTGGGATTATCCCACAGAATTTGGTGATTTTTCACCC
The DNA here is from genome assembly GCA_004024845.1 of Tonatia bakeri. NCBI lineage: Eukaryota > Metazoa > Chordata > Mammalia > Chiroptera > Phyllostomidae > Tonatia > Tonatia bakeri. Next base: position 46,098 of record PVIA01004711.1, read on the forward strand.
TACGGTTTAATTTCCTTCCAGCCTTCTTGACACTCAGTTTGAAATCAGAGACCTTTATTCTGCATTAGAAACACAGCACTGATGGCTCAATCTGATCTTCTCAGTTTGGGTCTTATTTGCTTGTTTACTGTATTTTTCTGTGTATGATGTGCACCCACATTTTTGGCCCAAACTTTCAGGAAAAAAACCTTTCATTTTAATTTTTTAATTCAATTTTGTATTTATTTATATTTAGAAACAAAACTGATTATTGTATCCCAGGTATTATTTTGCATGCCGATACTGTTATTACTTTCTATAGTTATACTTCTAACACAGAAGCATAAATAAAAGAATTAAAAACATTTATATAGACACAGAATTGGTACTATCCATGTATAATGTGCATACTTATTTTTCCCTCAAAAATTTGGGCAAAAGAGTGCACATTATACACAGCAAAATACAGGTAATTCCACTTTATGTTTTACCTTATACAATGTATGTTTTTAAAAATCATTTTCTCCAGTTGCCTTTTGTTGACAAATGATGCCAGCAGCTGGACTTTGCTGCCTTGTTTGGGTTCGCACACCTGGGTTCTGAACTTGTCCAAACCACGTTAGTGTCTAGAGTTCTAAACTCATTGCTTTTCAAAGTTCCTAAACAAGAGTCATTTTTTTTATAACTAGAATGTTTGTTCATGATACTGAGATTTTACCAACTAACCTTTTTATTTCTCATTTTATTTCTTTTATCAGAGAATGCAGTCAGTTTAATGTACAATTATATGGAATTTGCTGAAACTATATTTGGACCTTAACTGTCTATATTGTTAGGTGAAGTCAAAGTTCATAAATGTTTCACCTTCTTCATGTATTGTTAAATTTGTTAATATGAGACATTCTCTTTTCCCCCTTTTAAACTTTACCTTCTTATATATCTGGTATTAACATAAATTTTTTTGGTTTACATGTCCTGCATATGTTTTTCCTTGTTATTTTAAGAGAACTATTTCTTGTAAGTAGCACATTATTGGCTATTATTATTATTATTATTTTCTTCTTTATCCACTTCTGTTTTTAATTCTCCCTTTTCTGGTTCTGTTAAATTGACAATGTATTCTTTTTATTTTTTCCTCTTTTAGTTTGGAAGTTATATATTGTGCTTCTATTGTTTTAACAGTTTTCCTAAATTTTTGCTAGACATCTTACTTTTTTCCTAGCAACATTCCATGAGGTTTATCAGTATCTATAGCTCCCGTGTATTCACCACACAGAATGTGATTGTCCTCTTGTCTCCAACTCCCACCGCTTGGTTGGTACATTGGAAATTAATTCCAGATTGATATACAAAATATGTAAATACGTATATTTTTCACATTTAATCCAGACACCAACATGTTATTTTCTTTACTCATGTCACCTAGCATTATTTCCTTCTGTATTCAATATTCTTTAAGTACATGTTTTAATGATTCTTTAGAAATATTTTTGCTAGTGATTTCCTAAGTCTTCCCTCTATAAACGTTATTTCATCTCAGATTCAAATTATAATTTAGTTGTATATACAACTCTTATTGTAAATATATTTTGTTCCATATTCACATGTTCTGACTTCCACACCTGTGTGTGCATACCCCGTGCTATTTAATTTTCTTTTACACATTGTATCTCCTTCTGCCTTTCTGGTGCTGTGGCAGCTTTGGTTTCCCAGGAATCACATGTCGTGCTGGAATCAGGAGTACAAATATTTACTGATGTCAAAAGGGAGTGGCAGGATTAGGTTGGGGGGGAACTGTCAGAATACTATAATTACCTGAAGTCCCTACTAGCTCAAATGAGAACTCCAGAACAAAGACGGCTTATTAGAAGAGTCCCACCTCACTTATTTTGCTAGTTCATTGGCTAGGGGCTGCCCTGAAAATGGTATGACCTTGACTTAAAAGCCAAAGTAGCCACTGATGAAGCCAACAGCTGACGACAGTCAGGCAAGTACACCCCAGCAGCTGGACTTTGAGTCCTTTCTCAAAGAGGGTGTAGGGGTGCATCTCATGTGGCAGAGATAGCGTTCCAGGAGATTTCTACAGCTTGATCTTTCAGGCCACCAATTTGTCCTTGACTCTGTCTATTCTACGTTGAGTCCCTGTCTTCTGTTGTTCCTATAATTATTTTTATTATATAATGATTCCCATTTCAATACTAAGATTTCGTTCTTTTACATAGTCTCTTGGTTTTGCATCATGAAATCTCCACCTACCTTTTTCATTAGAATGTTAGTTATGCTTATTATAATTCTTTCTACTTTTTTATTAGCTCTGTTTTTCTCTTTTTATTGTTTTCCCATCTTAGGGCTAGTGTTCACATATCTTATCATTCTTGCCTATAAGCTTATGTTTACAGTTGAGTGTAACTTCAGGCCAACAACAGACTCTTCTAAGGGTAAAAGCATCTACTAAGGTCTTTCCCTGGCTGTTCCCAATAAGATTAAGAAATAGGTGAAATGTAGCAGCAGGAGAAGGGCCTCTTGCACTGATCTCTCCAGAAGGTTCTGCCTTGTCTTCCACCTGGAAAAAATGGTCCCCCTGATCATTACTGCTTGTTTTAAAGGCCTGGAGTAAGGAGGGTGACTCCTCAACCCATATCAATTCCCTTCTCCCCAGTGTGTACTTGGCTTTCACACCCAAGGGTTGAAGTGCCCATTGTGCTGGCCCTGTACCTGCTAGTGCAATCCATAGTTGCTAACGAGTCTCTAGAGCTTGTTTCCTGTGGCCAAACCCCACTTCCTCTGACCCTTTCTTGCATTCCCCCCAGCCTCTATTTAGACTATGCCTCTGTACTCACCCAATTAAAGAACTATTTTTTTATTATTTCAGGTGTTACATATAGATCATGGAGATAACGGAAAGAACTTCAAACACTATGATTACTAGAAGTCTCACCTTAATTAAATGTTAATTTTCCCCCAATTAAAAAAAAAAACATGAGGCTGCTTTCATTGATGTAAAAGATGTGGGCCTGAAGCTTTTATCTCCACAGGTTCCTTTGCTTCTCTCCTATTGCTCCTTGGAACACCATGTGTAAAATCATTGTATTGGGTGATCTTCAGACACACTTTCATTCATGTGTTTTATGATCCCACGGTCCAGGACTCACTGTGTTATTTTTAAGAACTTTGAAGCCTCAAAAGGCAGTGTGACTAGAATTCTCCCTTTTCCACTTCTAGTCCACAAACATACACCATTATAGAGCTGGGAAGTCCCATGGGCTATTTCCTGGGTCTAATGTTAAACAAAGACTATACCTTCACTTCCCTTTAGCATTTTGGACCTCTTTCTCCACATTTGTCAGGGAACATCTCTCCATTTTCCACATTCAATCAATCTTTCTCCCATTTCATTTCATTATTGATTATCTCCATGATAATTGCTAATAGACTGAGAGGAATGCAGACAGAAACAAATTATAAATATCAATAGTCCAGATCAGGAAAACTACTTTGCAAGTAGCTAGACACTTGTGAGAAGCTTGGTAAATTTTTTCTCATTTTTGATAAAAGTTATTGAGTTAAATTTTGTTCTTTTTTTTAGTAACTTTTTCACACATTTTAGTTTTGAAAGTTGAGTTCAAGGAAAGGACTCTGAATGAGTGGCTCTGTTAAATGTCTCTGGTTAAATAAAATGTTCCTGTGGTGTTCAAGGAAAAAAAAGTGAGAAAGAGTCATGAAGTTTCTTGGAGAGAAGAGTGTGAATGTCATTAACATTCCCCACACAACGTGCAGTGACATGAGACACATCTCTTCCAGATGTTCAGTGAAACTTACGACATATGCAGACAGAAAGAAGTCTGGCCAAAATAATATTCTATAAAGGGGCTGATTGCCTGATTTTGCCCACTATGAGCACCTACATTTTGGCAATTATAATTAAGTGGAATTTACTGCAATGAAATATCAGTCTATGAAGGCATTTTCCAATCTGTGTTCTGCAGAGCACTTGTCTTATGAGATGTGCTATGAAAAAAGACCCACTAGTCAAATAAAAAATTTGGGTAATACTTTTTATATTCAATCTTTCTTGGGAAATTTAACATGCATATTATGATATTCAGCAGTTTAATTACATTAGCCTGGCATTTCTCAAAACCATAGCACCCTTTTTGTTATCTTTGTAAACTCATCTTTGTAAGGTTATTTGATGTCTGTTGATGTAGACAGGTAGTGTAGCCTACTGGTTAATAGCATGAGTCGTAAAAAGAAGGACTCAATTTCCAATTCTTGTCCTTCCACTTGTAACATCTTTCAACACACTTTCCTTATCTGTAAAAGGAAAACAATAACAGTTACCTTTGCAGAAGTGTTAGGTTCACATACACTAATGCATCTAAAGAAATGAGCTCCATACCAGACATGTACAGAAGGCTTAAAAAAAAGTAGCTGAATGAAATAAGCAGTGATTATCATGAAGAAATTAGTAGTAATCATGGAAATTTTTATTTTTTAAAGAATTTTTAAAGATTTATTTATTTTTATTTTTAGAGAGTGGGGAAGGGAGGGAGAAAGAGATAGAGAAAAACATCAATGTGTGGTTGCCTCTTGCATGTCCCCAACTGGGGACTTGGCCCAAAACCCAGGCATGTGCCCTGACTGGAAATTAAACTGGGGACCCTTTGGTTCACAGGCCAGTGCTCAATCCACTGAGCCACACCAGCCAGGGCTAATGATGGAAATTTTTTTAAAAAGAAAGACCTGAGAGACTATAGAGTGGTAAGCTCATGGATGTTTTATTCTTCCTGGACTTGGTCCTGGAAATATAGTAGAGTGAGGACAGAGATCCTGAAAAGGTTTGCTGGGGCAGGGGGATGGTGAGTGGGTGGAGAGAGAGAGAGAGAGAAGGAGGGAGGTAGGGAAAGGGAGAGAGAGGGAAAGGGAGAGAGAGAGAGAGAGAGAGAGAGAGAGAGAGAGAGATTCCTTGGAGTATGTTTGCATTATTTCCCCTTCAGTGGAGCACTTTCTGCACCCAATTTGCCTTCCATACACAGAAAGCACAATGCTTTCTGTTTTCTCTCTGCTACTTACCCTTATATTTACCCTGACAATTAAGTTGCTTTCTATAATCCCCATGTCCATCTTGTCCTACTGTTTCTATATCAGTGATGAACTCTCTGTGGCCTTTATCACAACCACTGTTTTGTGTAGCTGAGGCTGTCTCGGATGAGTCTGGAGAGAGACACATTCTTGCCATAAGTTGAACCTTGGTTTATGTTTGAATTGAGAGTTTCTAACAGCTGTATTTTAGCAGAACAGCTGACCCTAGTAGGAGTTAGTAGATTTGAATTTTCCTGTTAGTTTCTGCTCTTTACTACTAGATTAGGTAAAAATAAAACAAAGCAAAGACATACATCATCAAATTCGTTTGGCAGCTGGTCTGATAACTCCAATGTGGTTGCTCAGAATTTCAACCTTAAATCTGAGTAAAGCATTAATCATGATTCAGAATTCAAGGAAAGACATATAAAGTAGTATAATGATTAAGCACATGAGTTCTGATGTTGGTGTTAAAGCCTAAAATTTGCTCATATTTGTTTTTTAAATTTAATTTTATTTTTTAATTTAATCTGTGTTGTATTTTTTTTTCTAAATCTGCTTATATTTGGATAATTCACTTGGCTTCTACAGGCCTTGCTTTTCTTATCTATAAAATGAAAAAGAAAAGGTGCAAATTATGAAGATTATTATTAAGATTAAATAAAATAATGCAGAATATTTGTTATTCTGTTGGCTTAGGACACAGTTTTCAGGAAAGTATGAAATTTAACAGAGTTTAGTAGTCTTTGCATGAGTCACATTGCTATCCTAGAATGGGAAACTTTGCTAACCATTGAGTTTGTCCATCCTAATGTTAATTCACCTTCTATCCATTAAAGAGGTGACAGAACAGGTTACAAACAAGAAGATGTTTTGTTTCAGAGTCAGAAATACTAAAGCAAAAGACCAAGTCTTACCTGATCTAAGACACATCTTACCATTTCAGAGTTTATTAGCAGGTGAGCATTTGTTTTTATCTACCTGCTAATTTCCATTGTACTTGAGTGATGTTTTATGGTTTAATTCACTTTGGATGTCTTTATTTAAAAATATTGTATAGTTTACAACATCATATGGTTCTATTAATTGAAATGGTAGTGATATCAGCTGTTCCCCTCATCTGTTGTCTCTTGCTCATTCTGGATCATTTCCCCTCATGTTTTGTGATTCGTGGTTTTAAGCTCCTCTTCCTATACAGCCTGACTTGAGAGCATATCTCTCTAGGGAGGAAATGCATTAAAATTTTCCAGGTGCCCAAAAAAGGACCAATGACCTGGGGTCATTGGTATGTTCATAGCAAAGCTCATTACCTCACAAATCATAAAGATATATAGCTAAAAATGAAATAGGGTTAAGGTTTTGATTTCACAGATTCTTCAAGGATTTTTTTCACCCAGAGACTAAAGACAGAGGGACAAGTTTTTAAACTTTACATGTTTTCATGCAGCATGAATTTACACTATGTGAACAATGGTTCTTATATACTCCCTTCTTTCCATGAGGTAGTCCCACTTCAATGGGTCCTAGAAACAGTTCTCACCTTGCCTCCTGGTGAGCTCAAGGTCATCTATCTAAATGTTTGTTAAAACCTTCCAGTTTCTAGTTTAGGGACCACCCTCACTCCCAGGTATAGTGTTAGCTCATGCATTTCTACCCTCAACTGTAGTTCCTTTCTAATTCGTAGCGATGGGAGATTTGCCTTTTGTACTGACAAGCTGGGACGTGCCTTTAGAAGACAGTCTGCATTATTTTGTTGGTAATGTCTAAGCATTTATTGCTTTTGGTTTCTATTGTTGATCATGTTGCCCCAACCCATAGTCAAGCTGGGTTGTTTCAGCATACAGTCCTTCATTGATTCTGGGGAGTGAGCAGCACTGGTGTGTCCAGTGTGTTGGCTCTCAGTTGCACCCCTGCTTCCAGGAGAGCTGCTTTGCTTTTATCTGTTTACACTGGGATCATGAATGAGAATTAGTTGCATATATGGGTTTAATAACATTTTGAATCCTGCATTGTATTTTGTAATAGAAAACTTGGAGGTATGGTGTGAAGAACATGAATTGTATTGTCCAATGGCATGAACATCTAGCAAATTCCAAACTGCAACAATCATTCTGTGAGCAAACATACACTCTCTTTATGGTCCTGGAGCAAAATTTACCTCCCAACTTGGGATATAGTTGAGGCAATCACACTTCCCCGGGGAGTAAACTGCTTGAGGAATAAGTTGAGCAAGGCCAGAGGCCCATTAACTCTGGTGAACTAGGAAAAGTTCCTACATTACTGCCGGCAGCAGTGGGGACCTTATGTCTGGAGGAGTCAATAATGCATTATGTTACTTAAGCTGTAGAAAGAGTTTATTGATTATGTCTTTTTAAAACCTATTTTCAAGGGACTTAATGCCAGGGAGGCAAGAACTTCTCCAGCCTTTAAGAGGCCTCACATAAGGTGGACTATTGGCTGCAGGGTCCTGTCCTAGATAAAGCATAGCAAGGGGAACAGAACAAGCACACGGGGTGGAAAAAGTTTGGTAAAGTAAAGGAAGGTAAAAGTGTGAGAGGAAGCAGATGGCTGCATAAGAGAGAACAGAAAAAGATGTTAACATGGACAGATCTTCAGATGTTGGATGTGAGACGCTGCATGTCTTAGAGTCAGAGACTTGCTGGAACCGGTGAAGCAGCTTGCACCAGCTAACTTACAAATGGAAATGCTTCTCATGTATGACAAGTGTGATGAATGCCAGCCCAACTCCAGAGAACCTCCCTGCTGCTATCTATGGTTTCACTGGATTGGCCTTCACTCTGCCCTATCTTAAACAAAGGTCTTTATGACACTGAGTCATTGGGCATTTCTGTCAGTGGCATTTCTCCACTTGAACTTCTTTTTGTTTCCAATGCTACCTGCTTAGGATTGCTGTTCCTGCTCTTCAAAACATGCCCACATACAAAGCTTAAAGAAATTCCCCTCCAACATGCTTTCTCAGCACTCAGAAACTTCCCTTTAACACACTTATTACAACTGTAATGGTATCATTACTTTTGTCATCTTAAAAAAATATATTTCTTTCCTTACCAGAACAGATAGTCCATGAAGGCTGGGACAGTCTGTTTTCAGTACCTAGGATAGTTCCTAGTGCTCAACAATTCATTTTTTCCTGGGGAAATAACTAAAAAGATGAAAAAGTAGAAAACAAGGTTTTAAGGAGTTAAATACAATTAGTCTTGTAATAAAATACTTAGTGGAGTCTGCTGTGGATCCTCCAAAAGACAACCAGAAGAGTCAAGAAAAGCTAAGTTTATTATTAGATTTACTGCAGGTCTCAGTAGTGTTTCCCAATAATATATAATATTATTATATATTAATATATATAATAATATTATATATATTATATATAAATAATAATATATATTATATTAATATTATATATAATAATATATATAATATATATATTATTATATATATATGAGGTTGTATTGGCTGAATTTAAGGTAAGTGTTGCAAAATGGAAATTAGTTAAGATTGGGCAGAGGTTGTGACATAATCATTTCATATTGACAGGCCTAGTGAGGTGACAGTCTTCAAGTAACTCTTGATGGTTAGGGTATTAATCTTGATAAGTAAGCTGTTAGTTGGTTCCAAGTCTTATCTTCCAGGAGCAGGCATTTCCTAAAGCAGTTAAATTGTGTTTGTTTATTATCAGCATTATTTAGCAAAGAAAACAGGTATGTATGCATTCAGATAGAGTAGTTTAGCCCAGAAAGACGAAAGTATGCCTGTTCCCAGTACTGTCAAACACCAAGACAAGGAATTATTTTGGTTTGAATTCTTAGTCCCCCCCCACACTTTTGGTTATAGTTTGGTCTGAGTTTTCTGAGCTTTAGGATAAAATGTAATTTTCTTTTTTTTAAAGACTTTATTTACTTATAGAGAGGGTTATGGAGGGAGAAAGACAGGGGCAGAAATAGTGATGTGAGCAAGAAACATTGATTTGTTGCTTTTTGAATGCACCCCAACTGAGGACTGAATCCACAGCCCAGGCATGTGCCCTGACTGGGAATTGAACCAGCAAACTTTTGCTGTACAGGATGATGCCCAACTAACTGAGCCACATCGGCCAGGGCAGATAGACCATAATTTTCTGGAGACTTGATTGATCCAAATTTCCACTACTGATTGATTGTTGTGCTATCACGGATAGTTTCTAACATCAAATATTAGATATTATTCTTCTTTTGCTGGAAGATTGTCAAATCATTTGGTGGGTAACTGGCTTCATTTGGGCGCTTTAACACAAATGCAGAGAGAAGAATTATAATTAACTTGTGCAGCCCACTTTTAAGCCAAGGGGTTCAAATTAAATGAAGAGAACAGATCCCATTCCCAATACAAACAGCCCACAGAACCACATATGGAAATATTGGACATATGATATAATTTCATGATTACTTTCTTCATGCTCAGTCTACAGAGATTATTTGCTCCTTCCAAACCTGCTTCCAAAAATAAACCTACAAATACTCCCACTATTTTAGTTCACATTGCCTGATAGTCCCTATTTAAATTTAGTCCTTTAAGACTTTAGGACTTCCCTGAAAAGTAAGGGAAAGGAAGTTTGCCTTTTAAGAACCTAGTATGTGCTATCATAGCAACCCCATGAGTACTGACAATAAAATTTGAGGTGTAGGAAAGGGAAGAAGTTTCCTAGGAGTGTGACAAGTAGTAAATATTGAATCCTGGAATTGCACCAGAGTCCCTGAAACTTCAGGGACTGTGTACATCCCACTATACCAAACAATCCCCCTTTGAGGAAAAACACAGAATGAAATTATGAGTTAATTCTAGATGTATTTTCTAATAATAGAGTTATAATTATATAACTCTCACTTGATATTTAAACTATTTTTGGAAAGCTAAATGGTTTTTTTCTAGAGACAATGGGCAGCCACAAGCGGGACTATGTGGAGACCCACAGGATTAGTTTTGCTCTTATTATAACCTTGTGTGGGATGATGGGAAACAAGGCAGGAGTCACCGAGATCCCTGTTTGTAACTACAGAGGGTTAAAAACAAACCTTTCCTTAGAGATAAGGATGTATGAATATAGATCCACTGTCAGATGGGAAGGGCTGTTGTTTTCCAACTTTAAGAAGGATGCATAATTTAGGCCAAGATAATCACCAGTGATGCATACAGCAGAGATTAATTTGCAAATTTAATATCAAAAGATTGGAGGACTTGCTTATGAAGCCACAGCTTCTAAATTATATTGAGGCATTGGTTAGTAACAAGTGCTCAGGAGCCTCAATGTGCAGAAGAATATTAAAAGCTACCACATGTCCTCTAATTAAAATCACAGCAAAATGTGTAATGATTGCAGATATGATATTAGCAAAGGGTAGGGGGACCATTGAAGAGCAGTGCCAAGTAAGCCAACTGGGGCTGGAAACCATGGGGAGAGGCCTTTCTCCAAATTGCTGTGAAATCCCTAGAAATTAGCAAGAGGCAAAGGGAAAGCTAATGTTCATTGCTGGCATTATAGGAAATGAAAATATTGCTCTATCACACAGGATTTGGACAAAGGTTTGGTCTGTGGGTTCAGCACAAAGTGGCAACTGGGAGCAATTAAGAACTGAGCCTGAGCTTGCAAGTGACTCACACCCAACAATAAAATCAGATGTTTCCAAGCACTTGATGCTTTAGAAATTTTTGGTTGGTTGATTGTATGGTCTTTGTCTGCTTGTTTGCTTTGTGGTTTGATATTTTTTTTAGAGGGGGCAGCAGAGGTGAAGAGGACAAAGCCAGAAAAATGGAAAGCTTCCCTTCATTCCTAAGAGAACAGTATCAGGGAAATTCAAGAGGACTGGCAGACCAAGCACATAGAAATCTTTCCAAGAAACTTGCCATGAAAAAAAATGTGCCATTAAGAACATGTCCAGCATTTTAGAAGCATGGATTTCTAGGGCAGTGGAGTATATTTATAATGAAGGCAGAGTGTGAGCTTTTTTTTTTAACTTAAAAATATTTTATTTATTTATTTTTAGGGAGGAGAAGGGAGGGAGAGAGGGAGAGAAACATTCAATGTGTTGTTGCTTTTCACATGTCCCCTACTGGGGACCTGGCATGCAACCCAGGCATGAGCCCTGACTGGGAATCAAACTAACAACACTTTGATTTGTAGGCCAGTGCTCAATCCACTGAGCCGCACAGCCAAGGCCAGCTTTTTTGATAGTTTCTCATCAAACTGGAGAATGTTGTTTGGAATTAGCATGAACCACACTGACTACTGAGATGATAGGAAGGTGAGTAAGACAAGCACTTCTTTCTTCATCAGCTCCTCCCTGTTTAATAATCCTCCTAACCAAATCTGACTCTTCTGTAGGTTGTACTTCTTGGGTCCTAACCAAAGAATAGAGTAAGAGCCAGACCAAGACCATTCTGAAAGCTGGGGACATTCGTAGGTATTGCACATAAGCTTCCATCTCCCATTTGATGCCCACAGCACACATCTTTACTCCATCACAGCGCCCTTCCACACTGACCCCAGAAGCACGCTCAGAATCCTTCTCAACAGGGGTTCCAAATGTCACTATTGGTCTTCAGAAATGGCCTGCAAGGTGCCAGCCACATGCTAGAGAAATCCCGAAAATTTAAAAGATTCCAAAATTCTTCTCACCAACAGGAAAGAAACGTAATGACAGTGTGGTGTAGGTGAAAGAGTATTGATTAACTTTCAGAAATCAGGGCTTCTATTTCCTCTCCTGTCTCCTTCCCAGGTCCTGTGGTTTGCACAAGTAACATACCTCCTTAATCTTTAGTTGCTTCGATGATAACAGTGAAGTATTTGTGCACCAGTAATATTTTACAAGTGATAATAACAACAAAAGGCAGTAGCTGACCAATGTTTGGGAGCCCTGTGGTAGGAAAGTGCAGTGTGATGATCACCGCATCTCAGTTGTCGGCCTCTCACAGCTGCAGCAGAGTTGCTGGCAGAAGGACGGGCCCAAACGTCTGTCACCCTTCTTTACACCACACTCCCTGCTTCCACTGTCCTCGCACTGGAATGGCATCGACATCACCTATGGGGCCTTTTAAAATGCAGATGACTGGGACCCATACCCAGAGTTCCTGATGCAGTAGGACGGAGAGGATGTGGCCTAAGGATGTGCAGTTCTACCAAGTTCCTTGATGATGTTGGTGATCCAGGTCACTGGACAATGCTTAGAGGACCTCTGTCTCACCTAAACCCTGCATTGTAATCTTTAATTCATTTCCCATATTTTCTAAAAAGCTTCTGCAATGAACTCCACCCCAGAAATCTCTCATGCTTCCCCAAATGCTACCACACAGACACTTTACTACCATTCCTGTGAGGCTGAGGCTTAGCACGTTTATATTTTGGGAGGAATCACTATTAAGTCGGTTCTCCTCCTGAATAATGCTGTGCTTTGCCTCTGCTGGTGTTTTTACCCGGACAATCACAGGTGCCTGCCTGTCGAGCAAAGATCACCAGCTTGAGCCTGCACAGCTTGTCCCTGTTGCTTACTTGTTAGGATGAGCTCGTCCATCTGTCCACACGCCACGCACCCTGGGTGGCGAAAGCAATAAAAGAAAACCACTCTTCGACACCCCTTCTGGCATAATGTTGACATGAGCAGAGGTTATTGTTTTGTAACGTCGCTGCTATTTCCAGTGGCCCCCAATAGATCTGCTTACTGGCTGGACCAAAGCAGGGCACACTGTTAATACTGTACTTTGTAAAGGCAGCATTGTGCTGGGCTTTCAGAGTGGCTTTCACTGCCTATGGATTGGTGACTTGACCTCCGTTCAACACCCGTTCTGTCATTGAAGTTATTGCTGATGTATTTATTCACTAGATCCTACTAACAAAGACCAATGCAGGGCTGACCTGACTTCTGTGCTTCTTGATAGAGTGGGGACAGAAACAGGCTAAAGAGGTGAAGATGCTCTTCGATCACAGGTTGGCCACTAAATTGCTCTATGACCTTGGATGAATCCCTTCCCCTCAGCCCTCGATTCCCTCATCTATACCCCAGGTCTGACCTAAGAGGCGTCAGTGGTTCCATGTAATTCTTATTTAAATACTCGCAGCTCCCACGGGTACAGCGTGAACTGCTTGAGAAGGCCCCCCAAATAGCAGCAAAGTAATTGCAATGGATATTCTAATAGCAGCAGCTGTAGTAATAGAGCCGCCCCCTCCCCGGGTTCCCTCTTTAGGGGTGATATGCCAGAGTGAGAAACAAAATTACTATGTCTGTTCAGCAAATTCTTCCTGACAAAATCTTTAAGCGTTGACAAGAGTAATATACTGAAAATTAGTTTAGAAGTGTTTCAAGTTTCAAAAATCAATCAAAATCAAATTAGGTTCTGAAGATGCTGTCTGTTGAGTTTTAGGAAAAAATATAGATCTGCTTCAGCATCTTGGGAAAGCAGCTTTGACCCCCAAAGAGGTGACTCTCGCACAGAAAGCAATTGTTCTTCTTTATGTCTATCTTTTAGGCCCTCTCCAAGGACTCAACTGAGTATCCCCCTGTTCTGTCATCCTGGATGTTTGTAAATAACTTACTAGCTGACCTACATTTTAATCCCACTTCTCTCTTTTTCACTTCCTGATCCCCAAGCCCTATCCAAAGCTGAATGAGAAACTAATTTTAAAGAGTAAAAGAACTAGTCTTACCTGCTAAGATAGTAAAAAGGCCTGGTTGTGAAAACAAAAAGGAATTAATAGCCCATGATCTCCCCTAACTTGGTCTTATTGTCAAGTGCAAAGAAGCAGATGGTGGGAAAAGAGCCATATTTAGGATGTGGGAATGAATGCATCTGCGGGGGCAAATAATGAACAGAAGTTCAGCTTTGGCTTCGTTCCTTCTCCAGATACAGAATTAATAAATTAGGGTCTTTCTTGGCCTGGGAGGACAATAGAAATTATGTTGACATTTATGCTCAAATTGCAGGGGCTCAGTTACCTTCTCACAGTGACTCACACTACCTGCTCTGATTGCCCTTCACCCTTTCTTAAAATTTTTAAGAGTTCTCAGGGGACTAACATGTGTTCACAAATCAGTCTGGCAGCCGCCATCCCACAAAGAGGCTCTGTGTCTTTTCTTCCCTGATTGTCAGTGCCCGTTACCTGTGAAGCTGCCATAGTTGTTGCTCCCCTTGAAAGCCACTAAGCCCAGGCCTAGGATGTTAATACCCAAAGTTTCTCCAAAGAGTCTTATTCTCCAGGTGGATGGAGCTGAACAGTAGCCTCCTTCTACTCTGTGAAAACTGGGTCTCTGAACATCTCTGCTTAAGGCTAGATCACTTGGTTCATTAATGTTTTGTTAAGACATTGCATTCATTTCTGGCAAAACCCCTCTAACCATCAAAGCTTAGACCCAGATAAAGGTCTGACTCTGTGTGTGTGTGTGTGTGTGTGTGTGTGTGTGTGTGTGTGTGTGTGTGTTAAAGGACTGAAGTTGAATCTCTGCTTTGCTATGGCCTCCACCATTCTCAACTAAGCTCAAAGCTTATCATTGGGTGTGCTGTCATGGAGTAGCTCCACAAATGCCCCAATTTAAAGGGGTAGGGGTGGGGTTAGCTCTGTGGGTATCATAATAAAGTCGTTTTGGCTAACAACTTGGAACAAGCGAATAGTCTGTCTGAGAGAATAAACTTCTTCAACTTTTGATAAAAGAAAAAAAAGGAATGCTAATCTTTTGAAATGATATACTTCCAAGTTTCAACGTCCCCAAGATCTCAGGGCTCTTAAAACTAAGTTTTACTCAATGCCTTCATGATTTATGATATCTCTATATGACCTCTTCATAGCCAAATTAGTAGCTTCAAACCCATTAATTTGGAGCTGTCCATAATGCCTCCCCCTTACCCCACCTCAAAGGCACATACCTACACACAAAGTTGCCTGCACACGGAAGAAGAGTTCCATAATCATGTTTCCATCTCCATCTACAGCCCCTTAATTTCAAATCATCATATTTTCCTTGCCTCTGGAGAGTTTAAATTTCTAAAGATATCATTGACTTTTCAAGTTGTAGCCATTTCTTTTAGGTTCCCACAGCCCTCAGTTTTGTTATTTATCCCAATTTCTTGTAATTGTCCATATGTCACTTCTCAGCTTCATAAATACATTAGGTTTCACCCTTCCCAACCCTGTCCCAGCTACTCCAGATACATGTGAAAGATTTATCCATGGATCCATGGATAAATTCTTCATCTCTGCATAGTTAGCTTTGGTTTTGACAAACATCTTGAGAACCAAATGGTTCTTCTGCACTTGATGTGCTTCTTGCTTTCAGCAAAGACTGGGGGCCAAAAATATACTGAACTGGTTGATGCTGGCCCTCCCCAACTGACTTTGTGGCTGGAGTGCCTGGAGAACATGGTCTAACCCAGAAGCCTAGGAAATAACTTGGCACATACTGTGTGTACTCAATGTTTCTTGATCAGGGAGATGGGTGGGTGGATGGAAAGGACAGAAGGATGGATAAAAGAAATTGTTTTGCAACATCAAGAGTTTTCTGAGGAAAACTGGCCTCCACACACGGAGCATAAGGAGAGACCAAGGAAAGAGGCAGACTGTTCCAGATTTGTAGATAAAAGTTTTAATATGAAAGTAAACATATATACTAGGCTTGTTTTAGGCAGTCACAAGATTAGTAGATCTCTGCATCCACCCACCAGAATCTTAAAAGTTTATATAGAGGCCTTAACAGGGTTCAGCCATGTATATCATCTAGGTGGTTCCAATAGCACATTGCTCTTTCAAGGTTGTGTCCTTGAAATGGCTCCTGCTATGGGAACAGTGGACAGAATGAACATTCCAAAGTCAGGTGAGGACATAAATAGCATCCAATTGCCCAGGTCCAGCTCACAGGTAACCAGCAGTCACATCCTCTCAATAACTTCCTCCAACAGAAAGAAGGCTAGAAAAGTGAATGACAAAACTACTGTATCTTTTCTAGCAATAATATCAATCATGGCTGTATTCTGCTAAAAAATATATCCCACTGAAAATACAAATATTTTTCTATATAATCAGTGCCACATAGGCATTTGGAAAATTCAGTATATGTAGACAAAACCAGAAGTTACCATTAATTCCCCTGTCTGAATAAAACTACTGTTAACATATTGCTATGTTTCTATATGGTTGTTTTTCTATACATGTAAGGCCAACAAATTTTCCTTAACAAAATTGTCAGTGTATTCTGCTTTATAACCTCCCTTCCTCTTGACACTTATGTTATACAATGGGAGGTTTTTCTTCTTTAAGACATGACTTACCATGGCTTCACAGTATTATATTGTATTAACATATTCAGATCTGTTTAAGTATCCTGACATTTATTAACAATAGTTTCTGACATTTAAAAAATTATTTAAATTATAAATAAAAATGTCACAATGACTTTATTCATTTGTGTGCATATTGTAGGAAATATCTGTGTTAAAATGTCTAAGATATATATAGATCTTTAACTATATACTCATAAATATATAAGATAAGTAGATAGATGCACACACACATACCTACACCGAATCATGCAAGTGAGTGACAATCCAGGGAATTTTCACTTTTCTCACTTTTGGGTACCTCTTGAAAGAAAAGATAAAAGGAACACCTCAATTCTAATGGATTTTCATAAATTACTTCAGGGTCAAGTTATATAAATAGCATAGGGCCACAATTTTCCTGATTAAAAACCCAGAAATCATTTTGATTCTTCATCTCCTTCTTTCCTGATGTCAGTTTAATCATAAAGTCTTGTCCATGTTGCTTTCATAGTGAGTCCCCTAAGCCTTTCTTCCTCTCCAACCCATCTGGCACTATTGTAGTTCAGGTGCCATGCTTGCTTTCTTGAATTATCTAAATTGCTCCTTGTAAGGGCTCACTGCCTACAATCTCTCTTTTTAATCTAATGCTCCCCACAGTGCTTTCCATATTAGAGCACTGGTCCCCATGGCTTGCATGATGAAAGAAGTTCTATGACAAATAAAATTATGAAAACTCACCTATTCTTTCTCCTTTTGGAGGTACATGAAGCATATCAGTGTATCAGGTGTCCTAGGAAGCTCTATAGTTAAACAGGCAAAGGAGACAAAATCGCTAACAAAAATCTTAATTATCTTGCTTGAACCTAAAATTTGCTAATCCCAACTCATTTGTTCTTTCAACAATATGTGTTGTGTGATTCCTATGTGTGATATCTGTGGGCATGAGTGTCTAGTTATATATGTGTGACACCTTTTAACAACCAGTTGAATTTGTGCCTTCAGAATGCACTTTGTGGGATACTTTTTTATTTTATTTTATTTTATTTTATTATTTTATTTTATTTTATTTTAATTGTTGTGCAAGTACAATTTTCTATTGTATCTTTCACACAGCTGATAAAGTAATTTTCTAAAGACTAGATATAGTTACATATACAAACACGTTTAAGCTCTAAAAAAGTTTTTTAAAAAAGTCAAAGTCTTTAAAGCTCTTTAAAAAGAGTTCTCCAGTTCAGTATAAAGTCCATCCCCCTACCATGGCATTCAAGACCCTTTATAGTTTGGAGTATTCACAATATTCCAGTCTTATTTCCCATTGCTCCCCTGTATCACTAGAAAATGAAAGCATATCAAAGTCCTCTCTCTTCTATGAATGTGCTTTAAATGTTCACCTTCTCATGCCATGGTTTCTGCTATTTCTTTTGTTGACATTCTCATGTAGTGGTATTTGATCTAACTTTAGCAGAATATCTGGCAAAATCTTTCCCACCTTCACTAGTGGTCATTTCTTATCTTTCAAATTCCAACTAAAGCAGAATATTTATGAAGCTTTTTCTAATGCCCCAGACAAAGTTACTCATTTTTTTTTCTTAATTGCCTCCAACTTATCAGCCTAGTAACCATCATCCCCATTTAATAGATGGGGAGACTGAGGTCTGGAAAGAGATGGATTAAGCAGGAAGAACTAGCAAATCACCTGTTTGAATGACTGTGGGCTCTCTACACACTCTCTGGCCTTGCAGACTGTGTAATTATATATAAAGGAGAACAGGTTTGGAGAACCCAGGAGGCAGAGGAAGTGAATGCCTAGGGACTTCCTGGAGCCCCAGAGGACGAGCACTTAGTTCAGACACAAGGGGCCTTAACTAAATCCCAAGTTTGTTTAGGGCTGTCAGAATTGTGCTTGGCACACTCAGTTCAGATTTTCAGGGATTTAGCTTTTAGCTGGTGAAGGAAGTTGCATAAACCCAGGGAATAAGAAGGGAAAAACAGAGGGAAAGCCAGCTAATCAGAGGCTATTGAGCTCATAAAAAAATATTGGCTTGAGTTACAGTTTTGTGGGAGAGATGTTAGTTTCAGCTCACTATTCAGTAATTATTGACATTTTGGGTCTCAAAATTAGTTGTTGACTAACTCATTTAAGACAAGAGTTAAAATTTCCAGGCTCTGGCAAGTATGAGGATCCTGGAGTATGCATGATAAATAAAGTTATTAACAGTCTATATTTTATTGACATGTAATACTATATAGGATGATTTCATATCTGCCTGCCTATTTGCTAGAATACCCATCATCACACCCATTTTAGAGAGCGGGAAACTAAAATGCAGACATGTCAACTGATTCTCCGAAGCTGACACAAATAGGAAGGTCAGTGTTAAGACTTGAGCCCATATGTTCTAAACTCTAGTAATGCTAAGAGGATTCTTTTAGCACAGTGTGGATTAAGGAGATCATGCATCTATAGTCATTTCTCAGTTTTCAGGATTTGCCTGGTATTGAGGTAGCAGAGGCATCTTGAACCAGAGGGAGGGGAGAGGTAGCCAGGGGTCAGGATGCCCATGGGAGAGGAAGCTCCCATTGGCCAGAGGGAATGAAGCTATGAAAACACGACCCTGTGGGCAGAGCACGGAGGCCAGAGCCTGCCCCTCTGGCTTTCTCCCTTCCTCCATCCTATTCTTGGCTCTCGCATTCTCCTATTGGGAATGACAGCCTTAGTTGTGTTATCTGTACAATAGTCTAATCGCTTTCAGCACCAGGTGCTGAGATAAATTTGGCTGAAACACATTTGAAAGGGTTTGATGTCACACTTGAGTATGTTATTAACTATGGGTAGCTGGATTAAAAACATAATTAGTGATACATATTCTCTATTTTCACTGGGAAGAGTGTTTTATGTGTTCGTTAACTTAATTACTGATTTCACCAACACTCATGGAAAGTTTCCTCTGTAACAGACACTGCAAAGTTCTGAGGTACATGAAAAAGACAAAGCCCACTGCATATAAGGAACACAGAGTCTAGCAGACCATGGTCACCATGGTCTAAACCCCTTTGAGGGATCCTGGAACTTTTCAATTGGCAGTAATAATGATGAGTACAACTTTCTAGAAACACACACACACAGAACACACTGGCATACACTCTCTTACATAGATGGGAGCGGGATATGAGAATCTATTCAGACCCTCCTAAGATCAAGCATTGTCTTCCTAGAAGTCCATAAGTCTCAGGTTAAAGTATCCCGGAACAAAGTATCATTAGAACGAATAACTATTTCTGGTACACCTGCCATACTCAGGGCAGTGGAAATAAAAGAGCAAGGTTCCACTGACTGTCAACTACCACCCCTTCTGAATCTCCTTTACATTGTGGAGGAAAAGCCAAAATGCATTTCCTAGGACCCCCTCGCACAGCATGGTTCTCAGTTAAAGTTTGACGGTGGGAGTGGAGGGAGACACTAAATTTGGGAAGCAGAATGGAAAAGGAAGATATTATCATCGGGAATAGTTGCAGCCAGGTACGTGGGGATGTCATGAGATTTACGGTGGCTTGCCAAAAGGCTCTCGGAAACCAATGCTCTTACTACTGCACACTGAGATGGAAAGCAGGAGCTTCCCAGAGATTTTTGCAAACCAAAGTAGCATCCTGGAAAATGTTTGAGAACCACCACTTCTGTGTTTCAGGAGGAGTTCTTCTGGGATGACTCCTTAACCTTTGTTCCCTTAGCTCCCAGTGGCTGGGTAAACCCTCAGTTTTCATATTCAGTCATTCTTATATAGAATACACAGAGTGGATGCCATTTTCTTGAGTGAACTCTAAACTTGACTGAACTCACAAGGAGAAAGATATGTTCTTTCTGCACTGTTCTCTAGAGTGCAGTTTTTTTTCTGTAAAGAGACAGTAAATATTTTTGGCTTTGTGAAGTAGTCTGTACCTGTTGCACCTAGTCAGATCTGCTATTGTATTGCAAAATCAGCCATACAAAATATGTAAACAAGTGAATGTTCCAATATAGCATTATTTATAAAACCAAGGGGCAGGTAAGATTTGTCCCAGGGGCTATAGTTTGCCAAACTCTGTTTTAGAGAATTAAGCTAAACCTACTTCTCATTTCATGACTGATGGTCATCATCTATCCATGCAAGTCCTTTGCTTTTTTTCTTTTTTGTACCATACAAGGTCTGACCATAAACAGTCTAACCATTGTTAATATAACCAGAATGGTTTTTGTGACATTGATGTAACCTGGCAATCAAGGACAGTGGACTGGAATGTGCACGCATGAACAATGATGACTTCACTGTACCAGTCAGTGGGGGCAGAAGATGCCAGTGAATGAGCATGTGTACTGTGTGGCTGTCACATTCAAAATGAATGAGGGAATAAAGCAACAAATCTGTATCAAATTTTGCATTAAGCTTGAACATTCCTCCACGGAAGCTATTCAGATGATTCAGAAGGCTGCAGCTATGGGCAACTGGTGATTGGCAGCTTCATCACGACAACATGCCTGCTCATGCATCATGTCTCATGCAGAGCTTTTTGCAAAACATTCAATCATGCAGGTGACTTGGCTTCCCTACAGCCCATATTTGCTGCCCTGAGACTTCTGGCTTTTCTCAAAACTAAAATTACCTGTGAAAGGAAAGAGATTTCAGACTGTTGATGAGATTCAGGAAAATATGACAGGGCAGCTAATAGCAATTGGATGAACTGTGTGAGGTCCCAAAGTGCCTACTTTGAAGGGGACCGAGGCATTGTTGTCCTATGTGCAATGTTTCTTGTATCTTGTATCTTCTTCAATAAGTGTTTCTATTTTTCATAGTACATGGCTAGATACCTCCTAGACAGACCTCATATATATACTCCTTACGTATCTATTTTCCTCTTCTATTTCACCAGATAGATGGATAGAAAATGGATACAGGTACATCCATTTTAATATATTCAATGCATATTTTTCTTTGTGCATATTCTTGCAAAGTGTGTATTGTCTTATTGCACTTATTTTAACTTTAAATGAAACTAAATTTTATATCATGTTCTTTTTTTTTTAAGATTTTATTTATTTATTTTTAGAGAGGGAAGGGAGAGGGAGAGAGAGAGAAACATCAATGTGCGGTTGCTGGGGGACATGGCCTGCAACCTAGGCATGTACCCTGACTGGGAATCGAACCTGCGATGCCTGGTTCGCAGCCCGCGCTCAATCCACTGAGCTACGCCAGCCAGGGCTTCATGTTCTTCTTTTCCCTTCAAGTAGTACTCGGTCTTTACCAGGATTTTTTATTGTAATCTGTCCATCCAGCTCACTATTTTTAATTAATGAATAGCATTCCATGGTGGGGTGGTAGATGTAAGTAACTCACCAACATCAGGTTCTTATTCTCTGGGTCATCAGACAATCAATGGCTGCCCTAAAGAATTTGTCTAGACACTTACTGCAATCTGCCTGAGTGAAAAATAAGCTTCTGTAGTGCTCATTTATTGCCACGGAATAATGTAGCCTATCCTTGTATTAGTTCACCACGATGTAATCCAAAACAGCACACATAATGGATCACTGAATTGCTTAGGTAACATAGCAAAGTGATTAAATCACAGTTTCTGAACCCAAGTGCCTGAGATCAAATTCTTGTGCCATAACTTGCTAAATACATAATTTGGGACAAGTTTCCTTAGCTTCTTCATCTCTGATTTTTCATCTATAACATGGGGATATTGCTAATATATACCTTAAAAGGCTATCATTATGATTAAATTATTAGAATAGTATCTTTAAATTTTAGACTACTTTTTAGCACTTTAAGAGCACTCCATATGCATTTTTAAATAAAAATAAATAAATAAACTGCTTGCTGCTAAAAATTTCAAATACAGGATTTAACATCTAGGGCCTTTTCATTCTCAATGCTTCACGCTTGCAGGGGATAAAAGCAAGGCAGGTATTGTTGCCCTCAATTTGCAAAAAAGGAAATCAAGACTCAGGTGACACCAGTCCTCTGGGTCGTGTTGGTCATTGTCACAGCAAGATGCACATCTTTGTCTCCTGGCGGTAAGAGAGTAAGTCCTTGGTTTTTAGGGCCTCAGTGTTTGGGAAAAGCCAACCAGCAGACCCTGGTGTGATGGATATTAACAGGGGAGCTCCAAAAGAAGACATGCTGCATTGTAACCAGGCCTGCTGGAGGTAGAGGGGGAGGGGGAGAACCAAAGAGGAGTGTGGGAGGGCAGAAGCCAGTGAGGTGAGAAGAGATGTGTCCCCTTGGAGAAAGGAAAGGGAGGTTAAAGGAGTATTGATCTTGAGTGGTAAACAGTCTACTGATTTTTCATCCTGCTTTCAGATCATCTGGCATCAAAAAACGGTCTGTTACTGAGCTTAGCTTTGGAGACAGTGCAAGAGAGGGAACAGAATCATTTGCTGACATGGAAAGCACCAGAGTGGTTTTTGATTATACAAGCTGAGCTGCAAGGTAAAGGCAATGTGAAACCTGATAAAACATGTATCTGGTGATGGGCAGGCAGCAGCCAAGCATACACATCCTCTCCAAAAATAATCTATTCCCTGATGTGAGATGGGAGTGACTTTCTTTTCAAAGGAAGTTGCAAAACACCTCAGGCCAAACCCAAGGAGGAAACAGAGCGTGTTACAATTTCCAAGGTTCTTCCCCAACAATTACCTTGTAGGATTCTCAAAGCTACCCTGTGAAAGTGGGCTGGGCTTTGTTTATGATTCTCGTTTTACAGACAATAAAACGGAGGATTAGAAAAGACAAGGACATTGGGCCAGAGAAGCAGTGGGGAAGATGGGAACAGGTCATGGCCCCCATAACTTCTCAGTTCTCTCTGCACCAGGGCACGTTATACCTGGCCAGATGGACTTCACAAAACACGGTTGGTATTGTCCCCATGTAAACGTGCACATATCTATCAATCTAAGTTACATTTTCATGTGTCTTCATTTTCCATGCATCTTTGTAATCTATTACCTATGATCGATTCCCATCACCTATTAATGTTTTTATAATCATCTGTGTTAACGTATGTATAATTTATCTATCAGTTATACCTCCTGTTTGGTCATCTTTACTTGGAAACACTGGCTGATGTGGTGTGTGTATGATTAACTATATCACAGGGGAAAATGCTGCACCATTGTAAACATCAGTGCATGGTTATAAACCTCACAGTTTTTGCATTGTTTTACTGACTTATTTAACCTCCCTGAGCCTCAGTTTTGTGCCTTGCCAAGTACACATACAAATATCTACTTCCCAGGGCTGGGAGAGATAGAATAAATAGTGTTTGTAAGATACTGAGCATAGTGTCTGTATCAGAGTAGACCCAATGCAATTGCTCCTTCCTGCTCATTCTCACCAGAACTTCACTCTCCTCCCTGACCTTCTAGCTTTTCCATGGATTCCAGTTGGTCTTAGTTTATTTTGCCTCCAAAACTCAATATCATATATCATGTGAATGGGTTATTTCGGCATCTGCCACCTGTTTCTAAGGATTATCTATATTAGACCAAATGCTATAATTTGGCTGCAAGATTCTTGAGGCAGAGATTCTTATTCACTATTTAGGAAAGCAGGAAGTAATTCTGAAAACCACTCTTCTGAATCATCTGAAGAACTTTGCTTAGGGTTTTGTTCATAAATGATCCCAACTAAATGTTTGACAAATTATATAGAGTAGGAGTCCAAATAGCACTTTTGAATCTGGGAGAATTTGGGGGTGGAGACACACAGAAGTTCGTTCTCCATGTACATAGAAAAACTGGCATGGCAGAGTCCTCTGCAATTTTAACAAAAACAAATTATTTATTCACTCCTTCAATCTGTTATCAACTGATCTATGTTAGGTCCTGTGTGCTGGAAATACAAAAGTGAATTAGACACTCATACGCAATCTGGAAAAGTATAGACAGAATTCCATTCTGTTGTGATAATCGTCAAGATAAGAGGGGTGAACACAGGAGCTTTGAAAACACCAAGATTAATAGACACTGGATATTTGTCCCCCAATATGTCTTTGCTCCTTCCTCTGGTAATAACACCTCCTTACTTTGAAAAGCCAAAGATCTATCATTCTGCATAGTCCATGACATTCACTTGACCAGGTCTCACTAATTACGAACCCCTCTTCTAGGTCATAATCATTGACTCAAATATGGCTATGCAATTCCGGTTGGTCCAACTAGAGTCCTTGTCTTGAAATTTATAAGCAAATGCTGACAAGAAATCTCTCTTTCCTCTATATAACTAAACTTGCTTAACATAAGCCAAGAGACACATGGTGTTTGGCCCCTCCACTCTGAAATAAAATTTGCACTTAAGGCAGTGGAAATAAAAGGGTAATACCCATTGCATAAAAAACCTCACTGGTATAAAAATAAGGCAAATTTTTGGGTGATGCAGGTAACACAAATAAAGAATAAACAGATTCTGGATAATTTTAAAGTACCTAGTGCTCCCTAGGGCCATCTGTACCCTTGGATTTCCCAATTACATGAGCCAATAAACTCTCATTTTTGCTCCAAATCTGAAATTTTTATACAGACACTTTATATACCCATTCTATTATTCTAAATATGCACAGAATTGTGAACTGTTTCAAAACCATTTTGTTGACATTATCTTGTGTGCCTCTCAAGATACTGCTGTGAGATCAGTTGGCATTATATTGTAATTCCACCTGAGGAAAAAAACTGAAATTGGAAGAGGAACGATGCAGCTGAGGTTGGACAAGTTAACTGTGGTTGAAGCTGAGATAGAAATTAAACTTTCTGAGATTTAGGGCAGAGTTCTCACCAGAGTCATCCTGAGCTCTGATTACCAGGCCACACACTGAAGTTTCGTTCCTGACACCAACTGGCCACATGAGGCCTGTCACAATGCTCTGCTTTTGCACGGACCGCAAGTGAGGATGGAGTCCACTCAGTCCTTCAGCATCGTTGTCTGCATGAGAGTCTCATCTCTCTGTCTGTCTGTCCATCTCTCTGTCCTTTCTCTCTCACTAAAAAAATATATGTGGGGCTTTTGATCAGAGTCCTCTGGATAGATTCCTGTGCAAATGCCACTTCATAATGAGACTCTTGTTACTAAAATTTAACCTGCCAGCCTCACACTGAAACTGGCTGCTGCAACTCGATCACATTACATCACATTGACTTTAGGTATGGAGCACTGTTTGAAATGTAGGTGCACGAAACTGGTTTTAGCAATAGAGTATTTTAAAGGCTTGGTGAGTCATTTGTTTCTGGGCAAGCCAACCTCTGAATTCCTGGGCATGCTTGAGGTATGTGGTCAGCCCATGCCTGACCTCTGTTGAAAAGAGGCCAATTATCTGACTGCAAATGATGTCAAAATGCTTTCAGCTGACCTCAGTCCTGGAATGGAGATAGTTGAAAAGTTTGTTATTGATCCAGTCTTCCAAATAGTCTGCCTTTGAATCTTTTATTAATTAGACTTTCAGAATATTTTAAATTTGGAACTCATCCACATAAATTGATATAGTCTTTTACAGTTTTTAAGATATGTATTTATTTATTAAGACTTTAGTGCCATTATCTGTGTAATTATGTGGATGCCGGGGGGAGTATTTGCTGTTGTGTTTGTTAGTGGTGAGACGAGTGTAAAAGAAAAAAATACTCCTGCAAAGATTGATTTTTCTCTTCCAGTCAAAATCTTGCCTAAGACATCATTTATAGTGTTGTTCATTGACTTTTTGAACCATCCATGTGATAACATCTATCTAAAATTGAATACCAGAAAAAGTTTGTGTAATCTCAAGAATGGGTATGGTTCCTTATGTCAAGCCAAGTTTTCCCTGTTTTTTTACCACCTTCCTTGAACTTATGATAGTCGTGAGTTAATGCTAAGTCACAGACATTCTTCCCCAAACTTGTTTCTTCAACTCACCAAACTTATTGAATAACTGCCCGCTAAGCACTTGGCAGATTTCTTCTATTTGTTATCTCATTTATCTCCCCAGTGAAAGTTTTATTTTTGCCTTTTATTTTATAATACAATCAAAACATATACATGCCCATAGTTGGAAAAGATGACCAGAACATTTTATGACCATAAGGTGACTAGAGCTCCACACCCTCTTCTCTCCCTATTCCTGATGCTCCAAGGAACCTCATTTCTTAAAATCATTGTTAGCATCATTTTGTAGTATGTAGAAAGGTTTCTAAAGATTATGTTCCTAATGACATTGTTTTATCAACTTAAGACATTAGCTTCTCTACACTTAATATAAAACATAATTATGACATAATTTTAATTTAAATAAAATGTTTAT
This sequence comes from Tonatia bakeri, assembly GCA_004024845.1. Taxonomy (NCBI): domain Eukaryota; kingdom Metazoa; phylum Chordata; class Mammalia; order Chiroptera; family Phyllostomidae; genus Tonatia; species Tonatia bakeri. Next base: position 72,759 of record PVIA01004711.1, read on the forward strand.
GTTCATATTTTCTGTTTATATAAATGAACATGGCACTTGCTTTTCTTTTCTTGAATATTTCTGGACTGTATTGTTACTAGAATTGGTAATGGCTTAGCTTTATTGTCATAACATTCTACAAACTGAGCATCATCGTTACGCTCATACATTGTGATTTTTATTGTTTTTTTTTTAATGGATGATCTTTTTCACCCAAAGTGGAAATTTTTAGAATCTTCTTTTTGCCTTTGGCAAAGATCATGTTATGAGAGTTTATGATTATGTGGCTTATGGGGGATCTTTTATAGCTTAAAAAATCTGATCACTTATTAGGGACTTTCAATATAGAAACTCTTTTGCCTTTTAATTCAAAATGTTTTGTTTTTTTAATAGAATTCCTATGAACTATATATTATTCTTTCTAAATTGGTTCTTTAATGTTCTTGTCTTTTATCCTCAACCATAACAGTTAGATCCAATCAAGAGCCAGAAATCACACAAGAATTTTAACAGTGAAAGTTTAATATAAAGAATTACAAATGACAGTATGGCATTGTAGTAATACGAATGGGTTAGTGAAAAGTGTAAGCAACTCTAGAGTATGTGGGAATAGCTGGTGTAAGCAGAGGCCACCACCCCTAGTGCTATGACAGCCCACCAAGGAAGAACCCCCCTTCTAGGCCCTGGGTGAGATCCCGGTCTCACTGGAGGGGTGTGCCGTGGTCAGTGGAGAGCAGAGAGGTTCACTGAGGCGCTTCATCAGGATCGCACACTGCAGTCTGTTCTCTGGAGGGGAGCCCTCTGCAGGGCGGTACGTTGCCTGTGAACACAGCACAAAACCACACAAGAGGGTGTGGGGACGTTCCAGGTACTGCTGACAACTGGACTTTACTGGCTGCCAAGTTCTACAAGAACTGGGCTCTGCAGAAACTGTGTGGGGGAGTTGGGGAAAGGCATAAACTAGAACCTGAAAGAAAAACCCTTCATTCTCCAGTGTCTCTCCAGATTCCTTTACTGGCAACACGTAATATCATGTCAACTGGCGAAGGAGAAATATTTATAAGAGCCACGTCTTCCTTATCTCAGAGAAGGCTGGGGTGGATGCATTTGGAGCTGACAAGCAGTATATGCATAAATGGCTGGCACACTTTTCTAACTTTATTTTTTTAGAGCAGTTTTAGGTTTACAGAAAAATTGAACAGTAGTTACAGGGATTTTATACATTCCCTGCCCCCACACATCCATAGCCTCCCTCATTTTCAACATCCCCCACTGGAGTGACGCATTTAATTTTCAAATTGGTGAACCTTTATTGGTACATCATCATCATCCAGAGTCCACAGGTTATATGAGGGCTCACTCTTGGTGCTGTACACCCTATGGGCTTAAGCAGATTCACAAGGACACATGCACATCATTCATTACAGTATCATGCAGAGTGTTGCTACTGCCTTAAAAATGTGCTATGCCTATCACTTCCTCCCCTCCCCCAACTCCTGGCAACCACGTACCTTTTTACTGTCTCCGGAGTTTTTCCTCTTCCCAACAGTGTCACTTACTTGGAGTCATACAAAATATAGCCTTTCAGACAGGCTTCTTTCAGTGAGTATCCATTTTCAGTTTCTAAAATCTGAAGTCTCCCCTGTAATACTCTTCCTTCTTCGGTTCTCTGGTTTCTTATCATTAGTTCTTTGGGTTCTTGATTTATATCATTTATTTATTTTACTATCACTTGAGAGATACATTTGGAAAGGAAAAGATAAATACCATTACCCTATTATATTTCAATTTCTAATTCATCGAACCTGTTAAACCATCATTTATTGAAGCCAAAATTCTTCTTAGAGATAATCTGGTCACAACTGATAAATGGTTTTAAAACTTTATATTGAGAAAATGATAGCATGGGGCAGCAAGAAAGAGTAACTGAATGGGAACAACACTGGGTGAGTGAGTAGAGAAACAGATAAAACTGGAAAGGAAAAGTTATCATATCAGTGGAAAGCAGATCGTGGTATAAAGGACATTGGACTGGCAGAGTTCTTGTCCTGGATTTGTGTCTCACTCACCGTGAAGCCCTGGGCAAGCCATCTCTTCAACCTGATCCGCATCTCCTTATCTGCACAGTGGATCAGGGAAGTTTGGGACTACAAGTACAAAGGATCCCATTAGAACTTATACTCATATATATCTCTGCTCCTTATTCTTCATCTTTTAAAAAAATTAAAAAATTCAAAGTTAATGAAACCCTGAATTTTCTTAGATCCCCAGCTCTCGACTCTTTGTTTGACACAGGCTCCATGGAAAACTTAATAAATCTTTAAAAATCTCTTTCTAGAACAGTGCACACATGCAAATATACAGTTTGTGTACAATTTCAAAGGGCCCTCGGGCATCCTGAAGCTCACATGAGGATCGCATGGAGCAATGTTGACCTCAGGACCTTTGTGCACCTCCAAGGTGACCTCTGGTTTTTTACTTCCAGAGGGAACTGCTGATGTGTGTTTCCGTGGGAGTCTGAGGCTTCCCAGAACACAACTAGAAAATTGCAAAGAACATTTCCCTTGCATACAAAGCTTGTCATTCAGGTGAACCAATTTTCTCTTTGTAAATCAGGACATTTGCAAATGTTTCATTAGCTTTGGCCCAGATAGCTCGGTAACAAATGCATTTGCTGTGTGGCGCAGATGATGTATCAGCACAAACAGCTCACTGGGCCTCCGTTAATTACATGGGGAGAATGAAATGGAGCCACAGAAATTCCATTTGGGGGTGTATTTCCCTGGGAAAGGAAGGCACTCCCATGTTGCAAGAATTCTATAAGCTTCCTGATCTATTTCTTTTCAACAAAAATGAAACTAAGTCATTCATTCTTTCTTTCATGTATTTACCTAATCTTTATTGGGCCCCAGACAAGAATGGTAGAGGCAGGAGATGAATCAATAAACAAAAGAGAGGTAACCCCTGCCCTCATGGAAATGACTTGTGGAGCTGATGGTAATAATAATCATAACCACAAATATGAATATAAAGATACCATAAGCATCAAGAACCATGAAAACAAGTAAAGGGAGTGGGGAGGCTGATCTAGCAAGAAGAGGTCAAGGAAATTTTCCCAAAAGGAATTATTTTAAAGGCAAATTCTGAAGGATAAGTGGCAAGTAAACTAGCTGAATAGGGGGGAGTGGAGAGTAACAGTCCCCTGGGCTGAGGCAAATGTGCAATGTTTGCTGAAAAGAAAGAAATCCAGTGTGGCAGGAGTATAAGCAGAATATAATTAGAGAAGGCTGCAGAGGGACATGGGTCACCCATGCAGGACCTGTAACTGTGTGAAAAATGTTGAGTTTTACTCCAAGGGCAACAGTAAGAATGTGGTGAATTGAAGGGATGCATAAATTACTCAGAAATCCACAGAAGGAATGCCTGACTAAGAACTGATATATGAAAAGCATGTATTGAATGCTTCATGGATGTTCCATCTGGCCAGGGATAGGAAAAGTCTTTTACAAAAGGCCGGGTAGTAAATAATTTAAGTGTTGCAAGCCACATACAAGTCTTTGTCACACTCACTTTTTTTTAAACAACACTTTAAAAACATAACACCAATCTCAGCTCCAGGACTGTGTAGAAACAGGCCAAGGGCAGGATTTGGGCCATGGGCTGTGCTATAAGCTGGCCACCTCCTGCACTGGACCATAGCTCTATCAGGACACAGACAGTGTCAGTCTTATTCATTGTAGTATCTCCAGTGCCCATCATAGTCCCAGGCACACAGTGGGTGCTTCAGATACACTCATTAAATTAATTAATGCCTGAGCTAGGTGTGGTAAATATGCAATATCTATTCATGACAAAAACCAGCTGAGATGCTGGTGTTATTGACTTTATCATTGTTGTCACCATTATTTTTCATGCTGTTGTCATTGACATACCACAGATAAGAAAAACAGTTAAACTTGCCCAAGATTGTATAGCTAGTAAGTGACAAAACTAGGACTTAAACCAGGCCTGCAAAATGTGTGTGTCGATTCTTTCCCTCCTAATGATTCCGCCAATCTTGTAAACAACACACAAACAATGGTGTGTAGTGTAAGTAAACATCAAAAGATAGACGCATAACCTAATTTTATGAGAGACATGCCATTGAAGATGGGGGGCAGAGAACCTGCATCAATCTCCCCTGTGTTTCAGCCAGCTTCAGCTGCTATAACAAATCATCAACTCCTCGTGACTTAGACAGAAAATATTTATTTCTCACAGTTCTTGAGACTGTGCATCCAAGATTGTTCGGTCAGGGAACCAGCAAGTTTGGGTTCTTGGTGAGGACGTTTTTCCTGGATTTGTCCCCATAGTGTCTTTCCCTGGTGTATGCACACAGAGAGAAAGAACCCGTGTCTCCTCCTCTTGTATGAGGGGATTAATCCCATCATTAGAGCCTCCACCTCATGACTTAATCTAATCCTAATTACCTCCCAAAGGCTCCACCTCCAAAAACCATTACATTTGTGGGCAGGGTTTCAAGACGTGAAATGTAGGAACACCCAAGCATTTAGTTCATGGCATCTTCCCCTGAGATTCCTATTATAATAAATGTAAAAGAATATTTAAAAGACAGAAAACTTAAGTTGAAGAAAGAGAAGTGAGAGAGGGGGAAACAGTAAGGCGCAGGATGAAAGAAGTGAAGCACTTTCAGGGCCAGAAGTGTTGCTGGCCAGCGAGACAGAGTAAGAACGCCACGTCCCAGAGTGCGCGTGGGGCAGACTTCCGCCGGGGAAGGCACTGGCCTGCCCAGTGTGCTCCAGACGTGAGCCCTCACAGACTCTCCCGCCTCCAGGTGTGCCTGCAAGTTCTGTGCTATCTATCAGGGGAGGACTATGTCAATCTTACCTTGTAGGTAGTCCAAATATTTATGGGTTATTTTCTTCATGTTCCCATTACTTGGCTTGGGGATGTTGGGCATTTCCTTTTTCTTGTCTCCTGAAAAGGAAAAACCACTCATCAAGACAGACTCTTCACAAGGCCAACAATGACTCAGGTAACTTATGATCTCCATCCCCTTTACCTGCCCTACTTTTATAGACTAGGGGGTAAGGAGAAGGGCTGCTGGTGTCTGATAGTAGAATTGGTTGCTGCTTCTTGGGAAGAGCGAGGGGTCACTGGAATAGAATGTGCCCGAAGCTGGTGATTATTAGGTTTCCCTTTAGAATATAAGTGACTCAGGAAATTTTGACCTTAGCTTTCAGATTTAGCTACAATTTAGAGAAAACAAAAACAATAAATATTTTATTAAATGTCTTACTACAGAAATGTCCAATCCAGTTTAGAAAAATAGTGCAAAAAATTTTTAGGATAAAATTTTTGAGGGATATTGTTGGTGGAGGACATTGACTTGATAGATACTATACTATAACTGCCAGCTTGGAAAAACCTGAAGACATAACAAAGGGATAGAATGTAAGAACAAAAGATAATCAGAAAAATCTGAAAATAAACACATAAACCAAAAATTAATTATTTGTTTCAAGAAAGAAGCTAACTAAAGCATGATATGATTTTGAGCCTTTTTCTGATTAGAAAAGTCTGTATTTGTACTAGCATAAGAACATCCTCCTTGGAATAGCCTTATAATAATCAATGACATCAGAACCAATGTGAAGGCAAAAATCAAGAATATGAGCATACTCTTTGGCTCCGTGTTAACTGAGGTTTCAAATTCAACTATTAGAATCAACCTAGAAACAAATGTTGGCAGATTAAACTAGGAGGCACCCACCCTCAGGGCCCTGAGTCCAAAGTCAGCACTTGCTCTCCTTTGCTTCCTTAAACTCTGTCCCTTCATCACCCAGCTTGCTTGACCCTAGTCCCAATTCTCTTTACACATTCTTAGCCACTATGCAATACCATTTTATTTTACCTTCCTAGCATCACCATGGTGAATAACTGGCATCCCCAAGGCTTGCTACTCAAAGAATGGTGCAGGCACCTGCAGTATAATCTTCATCTGGAACCTTGTTTGAAATGCAGAATCTTAGATCCTGACCAGACTTACTAGATCAGAATCTGCATTTTAACAAAATCCCCAGATGAATTGTTTGTTCACTGAAATCACACATCATTGCTATCACTCACTTCCCTTTCTTACTAAGGACCTTCCCACTCTTCAGTCTATTGAAACTAGCCGCTGCTGTTGTTGTTCGAAAGCAGTCACTGTAAAATATAGGAAAATCTCGCGAAAACAGAACTGTCAAGGAAGAGTAATACAGTGGTCAAAAGTGGACAATTTACAATAGGACAGAACTGACTTCAAGTTTCAGCTTTACCACTTAATAGCTAGACACCTCGTTAACCTCCCTTAACTTCATTTTCTTCAAATGGTACTTAAGTTGTTTTAAGCTAGGCTACACTGTATAACGAATGATCCTAAACCCTCTGGATTCCTTTTAATATGTCCACACATTGCTGACTTCCCCCTGTATTACCTTTACTTTAAGACTCAGGTTGACTGGTCAGTTTCAGTCCAAGACGCTGTTTTTCTAGTAGCACAGAAAGAAAAAAGAGAGAGAGAGATAATGACAAAGCAAACTCAGAATCTTAAAGCTTCTACTCAACAATGACACCTGTCAGTTCTACTTGCCTTCCACATGGCCGGGCCTGCCTGCAGTGAACAAGAAGCACAGTCCTCCCACAGGGAGAAACACTGCAGAAGGAGAACCGGGGAAGAGCGGCAATGCGGTTGACAAGGAAAAAATGATAGATAGTAGCTACCTCACGTTATTGTTTGGGAATTGAGTGAGTTAAAGCATAAGAAGCCCTTGATACTTTGCTCACCTTTCTGAACTTCAGTTTCCTTATTTATAAAATGGGAACAATAATACTAGCACTTAATACAACTTTGAGCCCTGGCCTGTGTGGCTCAGTTGGTTGGAGTGTCATCCCATAGCCTAATGGTTGCAGGTTGGATTCCCAGTCAGGGCACATGCCTGGCTTGTAGGTCCAATCCCCAGTGTATGTGACTCCCAGTCCAGGTGCATACAAGAGGCAACCGATCGATATTCCCCCTTCGCATCAATATTGCTCTCTCTTCCTTCCTCTCTCTCTCTCAAAGCAATGAAAAAAAAATGTCCTTGGGTGAGGATAAAAAAATTAAAAATAAATAAAACTTTTAAAGGAATGCCCATGTGGCACATAGTAGGTACTTAATACAAATAATTATCTTCTTTTAAGCTCTCAGAATTCAGAACTCCCTAATCCTCACAGGAAACGCTGAATTGAAGATGCTGGGGAAGCAGAAGCATACTTGAGTTGCTTCATCCTGCTTGCTCTGGGTCTGCATCCTTTTTCGCAATGGCTTGACAGAAAGCCTGCTCTCCCTCCGGGGCACAGGATGGGAGGAGGGGGTGTGTTCTCAGAGATAACATGGGGTGAGTTCAGGGGTTACTAATTGAGTTTCTGCTTACTTTTCATATTCACTCAGAATCCCAACCGGAGCAGGGGTGAGTTACAGCAACACCCTCCCTCTCTCTTAACCCTTTTCCGCATCTGCTGACAGCACGCATGCCTCTTCCAAAGTCACTTCCCCACTCAGACGGTAACTCTAATCAGAAACCGATGTGCCGGCAAAACTGCGGAGACAAACATGTCGCCTGTGAGAATATTTTGAGATTAAATTTGCTAGCACAGTTAAAGCTCCTTCAAGGAATGTTAACGTCTCTTCTAGAAATGGAATCTGCCAGAGCCCCAATCCTATATGTGGTCCACATAGATACGACTCGTGGTTTGAGGCGGTTCAGAGATGCGGGGATCTGGTATCAAATTGCCGGGTTTTGTAGAGTTTACAAATTGCTTCAGTGTGGTATGACTCATTTAACCCTCCCCTGGACTCTCTGGAAAGGAATGTAGCTGTCTATCGTGGTCCGACTTAACAGATAAGGACAGCAAAGAGATATACCCACAAAGGCACGTTCAGAAAGTGAGGTGAGGACGGCAGGCCCAAAGCCCAGACCTTCTGCCCCCTTGTCGTATAGGCATTCACCATCCCATGCTTGCTCCAGAACCCTGTTGCTCCCTGATGTGGAGGCAGGGTAAGTTTCTGGAGCCCCAAAGGCCACGCCTCCAATCCCTAGGCTCCACTTGGTGAGGTTTTCCATTCCTTGTCACCGCAGTCACTGCCACCACCTGACTTCCTGGCTTCCAGCCTCTTTCAACAGCCATCATTATCCACAGAGCAACCAGAGGAAGCTTTCTAGTACAGACATGACCATGTCACCTTATAGCTTTTCAAACAATTGCCTTCAAAAGAAGGGACTCCGTGACGTGTCCTGTGAGGCCCACTATGCCTTGCCACTCTCTCTAACCTTGAACCTCCACTCTCTCCCTTCTCACCTGGATGTTCCAGCTGGACTGAACCACTTCAGGAAACTGTGTCAGCCCATGTTTCTCCTTCCTCTGCATTTTGCAAATGTGATCTCCTCTGCCTGTACGGTCCTGCCTTCACTTCTCTTCCTGTCCAGTTACCATGGACCTGTAGTGACTCTGCAAAACTGGTGAACCCTACAGGTGAACTGACTTTAAATAAATGAATGACGCCTAGTCTCAGAAAAGTTAGTCTGCTAGGTAAGCAATCTCTGCCTCAGTCAGCCTGATCAAAAATCTTAGGAAGGTAGATCCCTCTATCTGGTCCATAGAAATGTAGTCCATGTCACAAAAATGTAGAACATGAAGGTGCCTCGGGCCGTATGTCATTTCCCTGCTTCACATCATCTGAACTGCCTTGAATTTAAGGCTGAAGATGATTTAGGTGCAAGCTGAACATTCCAGCCTCCCCCTCCTCTCTCCCCATTTGTCTACAACATCTTCCATCTGAACAGAGAGGTGAATACCCTGTGAGTGCCCTGAGCGCTTCTTCTCCGGCTTGTTGGCTGCTGTCTCTCTAGGGCCTGGGAGAATGTTTTCGCAGCCCTGGCTGCGTGTTACAATTCCCTAGGAGGTTTTGAAATCATACTGATGCAGGGCCCCAGCTCATGTCATTTAAATATAAGTTGAATAGGCCAGGGATTAGCTTTGGTTTTGATTTTTTTGTTGTTGTTATTGGCTTTTGGGAGAGTTTTTTTGTGTGGGATTTTTTTGTTTGTTTGTTTGTTTGATTGATTTCTAAATGTACTAGGTTACTCCAATATGCAGGCAGGATTGATGAACACTGGCACAGAATAATGCCTGGCATAGAACAGGTATTTAATAAATATTTGCAGAATGAATGAATAAATGAATGAACAAACATTCTTTCTTAAGAGGTGCTTACTAATGTATGTACATTCTTTATCAGTCCCAAGCCTCAAGCATACATGCATATACCAACTGTGAGCTGCTTGAAAGTGGGCACTCTGTTTTATATTTTTGGTTTAGTTTTTTTTTAGCATATAATAGAATCTCAGTGTTTATTACATGAATGTGCTGTCATACACACCCAAGACAAGGAGCAAGAACAACTGTTGGACAGATGGAGAAGAGTGATATAAATGAAGATACATGGAAAGAGCCCACTTTGGGGAGTCAGATAGAGCTAAATTTGAATTCCAGCTTTATTACCCAACTCTCTGAACTCTGGGCAAGTTTCCTCATTTGTAAGTAGGGGTAAATTACCCATATCAGCATTATTATGCAGCTTAAATGGAAAGACAAGCACAAAAGTATTTAGCTCGGTGCCTAGTATATTAAAGATACTTAAATAATATCACCATCCCTTCTTATTCCCTTATCTTCCCTTTGGTAGAGAGCCAGCAAGGCTGATAAGGGGGTGGGCAGAGAGAGAGAGAGAGAGAGAGGAGGGCAATGAGCAGAGTAGAAATGAGTCAGAGGGAAATCTAATGGTAGTTATGGAAGTAAGAAATTTTATTCTTAGCCACAGCCAAAGAGAACAAAATCTTCAGGCCGAGTTTTCCTCCTCTGTTCAATCCAGACACATAACATAGCCATAAATTACTGTCCTTCTTTATAAGCAAGGAATGATAAGTGCCATGAATGCTAATAACAACATTCATCAGCAGGTAAGCAGCTCCATACTGACATAGCTTGGGCCAAGCTTCCAACCATTTGGAAAATGTCCAAACACTATGCCACATGCCTTCTGTCCTAGTCATTCTTGGAAGGAGGGACATGGTGCTTTTGAGACAACGCTAACCAGGGAATCTGAAGCAGCTAGGTTATAATTCACTTCTGACGTATTAATCTGCTAAAACGATTCAGGGACTCAAAGAAATTATCTTTTTTCTCTTCCAAAAGCTTTATTGTTTCCATTTGGTCCATGGTGTGGGATAGGTTGCAGGGTGGTTTAAAAGGATGCCTAGTGGTTGTAGGGAGAGGCTCAGAAAGAAGTCTGGCACCAAGGGAAGGCAGAGGGGCCTCTCAAAGGCCTCTGGGCTCCAAAGGCTCCTAGTCATGCTCGAAGGTGAGCCTCTGGAAGAGACACTCACCCAGCCCAGCCTGAGGGCTGGCCAGCCTGTGAAGGTTAGTTAGGTGGTCATCCATTTTCTTGATGAGTTTCACCTGCTCATCCAAGAAGTGGTTCTCCAGGAAGTCACAGAGATGGGCATCCATGGGGGTACAACCCAGGGCATGCAGATTTTAAAAGGCCTGCTTCAGGTTCTTTCCAGGACCACAGTAGCTTCCATAGTGTTCTGAGTTTCACCCCACTCATCTTAGGAAGGCTTCAGCACATCCTGAAAGAGGGAATGGCCACCACACTGGTTTTGCATCTTCAAGAAATGCTCAGCACCCTCACACTTCTCCTTAGCCAACTGGAGGAATAAGTGGCCCACTTCCTCCAGAATCACATTGCCTTGGTCAAAATAGAAGCTCAGACAGAGGTAAGTGTAGGAGGCCTGCAGATGCAGGTTGGCCAGGTGGTTGATGATGGCCTCCACCTTGGGGGAGTAATTCTGGAGAATTTGGGAGCTCATGGTTGCTAGGGAATAAGGAGTTAGGCTCACAAAAATTGTGTTGGCTTATCTCAGAGGCCGAGGATGGCTGAGATGCTTCCAAAGGTGGCCATTGGAAAAGAAGGTATAGGGTGGTCAGAGGCTAAAGAAGGGGTTGTCACTGGATCTGTTCTGTCCAAACACTACTGAAGCAAGAAACAGATTTGGGCACCACCTAGGGCACTGCTGATTAAATTTTATCTTCATGTCCCTTCCAACACTCCATAAATCTTAGGCCCCAAGATGGGTTGAACGTTTCTCTGATCCCACCCTGATCAGTGTGACTCATTTGGTTGGATGTCATTCTGCAAAGCAAAGGGATACTAGTTTGACCCCCAGTCAGGGCACATGATGGGCTGTGGGTTCAGTCCCTAGTCAGGGTGTGTTTGAGAGGCACCAATCGGCTTCTCTCTCTCACATTGATGTTTCTCTTCTTCTCTTTCTGCCTCCCTTCTCCCCTCTCTAAAAATAAATTAAAGTTTTTCTTATCCCATTATAACATTTAGTGATATGTTCAACTAACAATTCTCCTTTTACAAAAATGATGTCCCAGCTGCTATGGTTCAGTGGATTGAGTCTTGGACTGAGAACTTAAAGGTTACTGGTTCAATTCCTGGTCATGGCACATGCCTAGGTTGCAGGCCAGGTCCCCAATTCAACCAATTGATGTATCTCTTGCACATCAATGTTTCTCTTCCTGTCTTTCTCCCTCCCTTTCCCTCTCTCTGAAAATAAATAAACAATTTTTAAAGGGCTCAGTGGAATACCACATTGAAAAAAAAACAAAAACTAAAATAAAGAAATAGTACTTGGTCTTACCAATACTAAGATTGGATACTTTTTTTGAAATGGATTGATCTACAAAACTGAGTGTAAATAAGGACTTCATCTTCAATTTTTCTAATGATTCACTCAAGCTTTCACCTGCCTCAATAACATAAATTCCCAGTATCTACTGCTTGAAACTTCCCTCATCCACTGATAGGACCAAAACTGCAAGGTTCAAGTGTCCTAAAGGAGCAAGTTAGATCATAGTATGAGATGGCCCCAGAGCTTCTTTTAAAGGGTTATTGTATTGAATTCATCCTTCAAGGCCTGGGATAAATATCTTTCTCTGTGATCTTGAGAGCAAATATTGCTTTTTTTTTAAATCTATCCTTTTCCTTCTCCCCTTCATTTTTTTCTATCTACTTTTCTTATAAAAAGCCACAGTTAAGATTTCCTGAACTTCATCTACTTGGAGAATTGACAGAACCAAGGAAATCTCATGTGCTGATAAATTCAAACACCTAAGCTCTTGGTCTGAGAGAGAAAATACTTTAGCTCTGATATGTACCCTTTCTTGATATTTTCTTTGGGCTCTCCTTTTCTCACCACAGTAGTGATTCCTCAGCATGGGCAAGGTAGTCACCTGTGTAGCCTCGCTTAGCCCACCCTAGAACCACCTTGGGATTTTGAATGAAGAACATCAGGAATGCACTTTGTGCCTTCTCTTTCCTCTCAGGGAGAAAAGTATCTTTTCTTTGGACCTTTAATGAGCAGTGGCTGGCTCAAAATCAGATTTGAACATTCATGGACCCTGAGTCACATAAATCCCCACCACAGTTTACAGACACTGGAGAATTAACAGTATAAGTGATATGAACTTAGAAATCCGGTTAATGTCCAAACACCTTTCAAAGGAAGTTCATCTCCCTTGTCTGTCAAAGAAATGTTCTATGGATATTTAGTTTTTAGTTACTTAGTTTGTTTCATGCCAACATGCTGTCTCCCATATATCCGATAGAGTTTGCAAGAGCCACAAGTTCTCTGGCTCCTGCCACCTGTCCAGACCCACCTCCCACCACTCTCCCCTTGCCCACTGTACTCCAGCCACGCATCTTCCTATTTCATAAGTGCTCCATGGTGTTTTTCACATCAGGACCTGCATGCATGCTTTTTCCACTGTGATTGAGTGTTAATGCTACTTATGCTCCACCCCCCAAACATCTACTCTGAACAAACACAAATATTTGTTTGGATCTTTCATTCAATAATGCAGGTATTCTTGTCTGATTTGTGATTGCTGTACTTTTGGTGTTTAGAACAGTTATTGGCACATACTAGGTATTCCATAAATATTTGTTGAATAGATAAATGTTAGCACATTTGTAGTCTCTATTGAGGAAATAAGGCAATTGGGCAATTGGGAAGAAAGAATATTATAGTTACAATAATAGGCAGGGGCAGCTAGGAAAGGGAACATAAGCAGACAAGCTCAGAGGTCTCCTGGTCAGCATAAAGGCCATTGCTGGGAGTAGTGGCTCCTCCTAACAATCTGGCATCAGTCAGAGCAATGAGTCTTCTCTTCACAAACAGCAAATTCATTTGCAAATGAAAATGAATAAAACTTTATAGAAATATGAAATTGCAAATGGAAATGGCTAGTTGGGGCCCTTTGTAGCAATTATGCAAAATGCATTCATTTTCTTGTTTTCATATGCAAGTAAAAAAGATACTTTATTTTTGCAATTTACTCAGGGTAGCTTAACAAGGCTCAGAGGTTTGTATGCATTTTGGCAGCCTGGTTCATCCAATTTTCCAATCAGCTAGAAGGGCAATGTGGTTTTATCAAGCACCAGGATTCGTCCAATGTAGGAAGCGAGTTTACTTTGAACTCGATTTCTGTGTATTCTGTGAACTGATAAATGTTATGGTCAATTACCAAAATAAGTTCTCCGTCATGACATTGAATGGTGTATATTGACGCAGTGGTAACAGAGGCATGTATACCCTTTTACAGGCTGCCCTTGTTGCCCCCAACTCATCTCATCCTAATATCTTCAGGCAGCATTTCAATAGTCTTGTGTCTTAAGAGATGAGTTCTCAATCATAGTATTGGGTATATGGTGATAGTGTTGTATATTAGTGGCAGCTGAAGCTGGGTATGGTAGTGGCTAAGATAAATATCGCTGGAGTCAGACAGACTTGTGTTAGCACCCCAGCTGTACCTCTTGCTCCCCTGTGGGGGAGTATTGCTTACTCATACCAAATCTCAGTTTCCTTGTTCATAAAATGGGCACAATAGTGAAAAGATCTATACGTAGTGCCTGGCATACAACAAACTCTATTATTGGTGGTAGCAGCAAAGAGTAATAGGAAAAGCATGTCTGGATATACTGGAAGGAGCAGAGATACTGAAGTCCAGACAGACTGCTTATAATCCCAAAACCAAGACGTGCTCCATATTCTTGAGCAACTCACTTGATCTCCCTGAGCCCCAACTTTCTCATCTGTAAAATAAAGATGATAGTATCTAATTTTCCCATATTGCTTTTTAGATCAGTTTTGTGTGCTTTCATGCTTGCAAAGATTCCTACCTAGAGTTTGATTCATGAAACACACTAAAACAAAAAGGCAGTCGGTGGTGTTACTATTGTCTTTACTCATTAGTCTCTTTATGCCTTAGTTTCCTTATTGATAAAACATAATGATGATGAAAATCCCTTCGAATGCTGCAATTTGTCCACTCTGTGATTCATTCCTCCCAGATGTAACTTTACTGCTGGGAGCACTGGCCTTCAGCCCGGACTCTCAGCTCCTGTCTTACCCTCTCCCCCTGTGTTCTCATTAACTACTACTCTTCACAATTAAATTGTGCAATGAATGTCGAGTACCTGGGTTGAAAGAATTCTAGCTCACCACTCTGAGTATAAATTTTCACCAACAGCCTTTCTAGCTAGATCATAATTCAGGGGCCATTAATCACCTACCTGGCCTCCAGGACCCAGCAGAGGCAGAGGAGTTAATAAAGACCTCTTACAGAAAAGAAAAAGCATCACAGCCATTATGGGGAGACCTTTTAGTGACCATGGAGTGGCTACAGACTGCTGGAGAGAGCTATGGGTAATTAGAGACCTTAGGGCTAGATACAGTATCGAATCTACCAGATGTAGCAGAAGTTACTGTCTTACATGAAGGCAGAGACAGTGTCTATCTATATGATCTAAAGTAAGAACTGTTTGGCAAGAACACCATCTTATATCTGTAAGTGCCCCCCTGAACAAAACCAACTGTCCTAACAATTAAAAGTCTACCAAGACAGATTAGTTTCTCTGAGTCATTATTAGTAACTTTAATTAAGATGATAATATTAATCCTACATAATACTTTAAAGCACTTTATAATTTAGAAACTACTTTCAGTTTATTATATTTAACCGTCAAACGAGACGAGCAAGAGATAAACTGTACTCTAATTTTATAAAAGAAACAGCTGAGGCAGTGAACATGAGTGTGGCTTTCCAGCGTTCTCACAGCCCTGCATGGGACATCAGGCTCTAAGGCTGAGCAGCGAGCACGTTCGTGCATGAGCACACAGTGCACTGAGGAAGAATTTTCAGGTCCAAGGGCAGTTAAGCACTGACAATAACACTTGAGAAAAGTGGTAGGAGAGAGTTAAACAAAGAAAAGATGTTGATCTCTTGGAAAGAAACCAGCTACAGTTTTGTCTGGAGACAGAGAAAGACTGTAAATGCCTTCGGGTGCCGTGTTTTGTTTCATCTCATGAGCAACAATCACGGTAAATTGGATAGAGAATATGTCCTGGTTTTGACAGACCTGCGTTTGCTTCTCAACTCCAACTTGTTTTTTTTTGAGATGTTGAACCTCACTCCTCTCAAAAGAAAACTAGTGTAGAATACCAACCTTGCTGCATATAATGAGCCTTAAATGAAACAGTTTATGGGGAGTGACTGGGATATAGCAGGTGCTCAAATAATGATACATATGATTTATTTTATTGAACTCTGCTCTTCCTTAGTCATTGTTTTATGCAACTATAACAGTAAAGAGACTTTGGGCTGAAATGAAAAAAAAAAAACTAACTCAAACAGGAATCAAGTAAGTACATGTATTGGCTGTAAAAGTTAAAACTTTCATTTGGCATTGGATTCCAGGGCACATCTGGTGTTATTCTTAGGATAGAAAGGAATTCTCGTGATGTAACAATAAGGCCCCAGATATCTCAGTGGTTTAGAATTCAGAGGATTGCTTTTTGGCTTACAGTGCAAACACTGATAGTTTCAATTATCTTTCCATAAATAGTCACTTTCCTTCCCCTCCCACTGTGATGGAGTGTATTCTCCACCCCACTGATGTTGGGTTCAACTATGACTTATTTGGCCAATGCTACACCGGCAGACAGCACATGAACAGAGGCCACATGCTTCCAGTTCAGCCTGGGCTCTCGCACTTTTGTGATGTGCCGTGAAAGGAGTATGGCCGAGGAGCTATTGCCCATACACCTGGCTCCAGACTGGGATGCACAGAATGTGTCTCATGGCCTGAATAGCTGCTGCTGTAAGGAGAACAAGAGACACAGGAAACAGACCTAAACCCAGTCTTCAGCCTGGATCCTGGAGTCCAGCCTAACCCGACTAATTTGTGATTAATCCACCGAGCTTTGAATGTGACAGTAAGTGGTCAGTGTTTAAACCACTGAATTTTGGAATGATTTGTTATGCAGCTTTATTGCAGCAAGACACATATCAAATATGGGTTAGCTGTTGGTGGGAGGGGTCCTCTGCTCTGCTAGGGGAGTCAGGCTAACAAAGGCTCCACCTCCTTTGTCTAACAGTTTTATTGCAGTGTAATGGACTTACAGTAAACTACACATATTTAAATTGCACAATCTGATACATTTTGACATATGCATCTCCACAATCACCATTGCCACAATCAAGACAACAATCATCCATTGCCTCCCAAAGGTTAATCATAGATCTCTGTAATCTCTCCCTAACTCAATCCTTGGCCCTCACCTCTATCCTCAGGCGATCTTACTTTCTGTTACTGCTATTTGGTTTGCCTTTCCTAGAAGTTTTTATAAATAGAATCATTCATCTGGTATTCTTTTCTGTCTGGATTCTCTAAATCAGCATAATTATTTTTAGATTCACTCCCATATTGTGTATCAATTATTTATTCCTTTAAATGGTGGATAGTGTTCCATTTTATAAACCGAGTATAAAATTTTAATCCATTCACCTACTGATAAACATTTGGGTTGCTTCCAGTTTTTTACTGTCATGAATATTTGTACAGAAGTCTTTGTATGCACATATGCTTTCATTTGTATTGGGTGATACCTAGGATTTGAGTGGCTGGGTTACATGGCATTTGTATGTTAACTTTCAGTCACCTCCTCTTTTGGATATGCAAAGCATCACTTCCTTGGAGGGCATGTCACTTCTACTCACGGAGCATCAACCTGACCTAGCCACACATCCCTGCCTCACTACAGAGGGCTGCAGAGTGTGGGGGTCTCCTCCTCATCAAGCTTTTCTCTCTTAGCATCTCGGTTCTGCTTTCCTCTCTGGTAGTCAGGCTCGATCCTTACTCAGGATTTCATTACGGTGACCAGAAGGTCGCTACACTATCAGGCTAATATTTCACTAGATCAGCATCTTCAGGGAAAAGAAAATACCTTTTCTTCTTACCTATTTTATCAAAGTTCAATGTTCACTCTCATTTGACTGACTAGAGTGCCATGATTATTCATGAACTATGACCAAGGAGATGAAATAAGCCAATTGTCAGACGGGAACCAGGAAACTGGATCAGCTCTCCTATATAATATCCTCAGAGAGTTGAGGAGGGATGATTCTCCAAATAAAAAGCAAGAAAGATCCTTCTGCCAAAATAAGGAAGAGAGAAGCAAACACACACTTAAATACACAAACAAAAAATAATTATGTCTTTGTTTTGTGCCAACGGCCTCTCAGTGTTAAATTGAATCACTCCTCTTAACCCAATCTCCTCTTTCTCTCTTTCAGTGGACTAGGCCGTTTGCTATTATGTTAAGGCAATGCCAGATTTTGGGTTCATCCATCCATATAAAAGGAAATTAAAGCTATGGGGGGTGTGAAAAAAAACACAAAACAAGGCAGGATAAACCCTAAGTTTCCATCTACCTCTCAGATTTTCAGTCTGTGGTTCTGCAAACCTTGTTCTATTATTGTAGGATTCTATGATATTAACATTTCAGCACGCCTCGATTCTGAGGCAGCGTGCGTTCCTGAGCAGTCCATACTCTAATCTCGTTACCGACTTCAGATCATGAGGTTGATACATCCCTGAGGACAGATTGACATTTCGATGCTCCTAGTTAGCAAAAACATGA
This sequence comes from Tonatia bakeri, assembly GCA_004024845.1. NCBI lineage: Eukaryota > Metazoa > Chordata > Mammalia > Chiroptera > Phyllostomidae > Tonatia > Tonatia bakeri. The sequence goes on from PVIA01004711.1 coordinate 90,872, forward strand.
ACTGAGGAGGCTGCATTAACAAGCAAATAAATTTATGGTAGGCTGGCACTAAAACGAATCTCGCTGTTTGTCGGCAGCTTTTAAGAAGTGAAATATGTGTGTGACCAATAGAATTAGGGGAGCTCTCTGTTCAAAAAGATCTTTCTTTTCTGTTTCCCTAAGATTCAGAGAGAAGGAAAAAATTGTGGCAGATACCATGAGGCCACTGCCAGGAATTCAAGGGAATTTTTATTATTATCTTTCCTGCTCCTACTTCCGCTGTTGAACAACAGCATGTATCACTAGGCACTCACTTTATTCTTCCCGTAGATCCCAAAGGTTTCAGTCTGCCACCTCCTAACAGTCACCACCTCATACTCAATTTCCCAGGATTTCTTTTCTACAAGAGGGTGACATCGTGAGGCCCTTTGTTTTTCTGAGAAGTAGCATTGAATACTGGGAATACAGGGCTTTGGTGTTAGGAAATCTAAGTTTGAATCAGTGATCTAATACCAATAATCTGAACCCTTGAGCAAGTGGTGACGAGCCTAGGCATGCTCATTTGTAACAGCTTCACTGAGAAGATTTAGTGAGCCATCATATAAGGTAAGACGTTGGGGACAGAGGAACAGTATGATAAATGATAATTCTCTCCAATCACTCTTTGCTGTCCCTAAGGAATTTAAACAAGTTCCCTAAGGGATTTTAAATTTCTTTAAATAATTTTAGTGCTAGTTGAGTAGACAAACCATGGAAGCATGCTTTCAGATTTAAACAGCAGCTCAGTGTTCTCAGACTGATTTTGATTGACACCAAAATCAACATGGTAATTAGACCAACTGGATTTTCTGGGATAATCTTAACTTAAGAATCCACTGTTTAAAAACCAGTATTTCAAAGTCTAAACTACATTCAGAACTTATATACTGAAATAGCTCTTAATACTTTTTTTGAGGACTGGGTGTTCAGGAGACATGACGACCTGGACTGTTCTTCCCTGATGCTTGATACATGAAAGTTCACTAAAGTCTCATAACACTGGCCACATTGGGCATAGCAAGAACCATACAACAATTCAATAACCATAAAACATGTCATGATTAACTCCTCTATTTTATGAATGAGGAATCTGAAGATCAAATGTGTGAAACAATTCACCCTAAGTCAGCATTTAGTAAGATATAATGCTATGTCAATCAAAGAGAAAATGACAGATACTAAAGAACTCTGGAAACTGGGGAAAAAACATACATTAGTCTACTATAGTGATGATTATTTTGATTGGTACAAGGTCAGCAAGAATTTTGGTGACATGCTAAAGAGATGTCCCCTTTTCCAGTGTGGGTGTTTAAAAGTATGGCACAAATTCCTCTACGCATGTAGAGGAATGGCATGTACCATGGCATGTACCTTTGCCATGTGACACTGCCCATCCACCCATCAGGAGCTGGAGTCTGTTTCTCTACCCCTTGGGAATGTTGAACTCTTTTAAATGAGCACTAGCCTGTGACATGCTTGGACCAAAAGACTAGATGTTGTGTGATTTTTTAAGGTCTCAAGAAGGCTTTCAGCTTTCTCTCACAATCTCTTACAACCCAACCTCCATGTGCAGAAGCCTAAGGTAGCCAGGTGGGGAGATTTCATGCAGGAGAATAGAGGTGCCTAGGTTAACAGCCTCAAAGAACTGCCAGACATGAGCGAGGTCATGAAACACCCCCCAATCAACCTACCAGTGTACCAGCCATTCAAATATGTGTTTAAAGGTCAATGAAACTCTTAAATTAGGTTATTTCTCACTTCTATATAGCCAACTCCTCAAAATTTTTTACCCACAATATCATTCAAAATTAGTAAGTTAATATAATAGCAGAATATTAGAATTTAAAGGAACCTGAGAAGTCACTAAGTGTGTGCATAGGGTGACTTTTTGTCCCTTAGTATTCACAAAGTTATTTATATGCTGCCTTCTCATGTAAAAGGAAGTTCAGATTGGTAACATATGATCACTCTACAGAGAATCTCTAGTAATTTCTGCTTGAATACTTCTAGCCATAGGAGTACTTCTAGCTCGTGACTTCCGAATCCTACCCATTCTATTGTGGAGTATGTGCTCCAACTGATTTAAAGTATTTCCTTATATTAAGAAAAGACCTGCTTTTTCATATCCCCCACCTATCAGTCTCTAATGTTTGAACAAAGTTATCACGATTAACTTCTCTCCAATTACTAAACTCAACTCACATACTCACGTAAGAATAAACAGACACATATAGACACACACACGCAACCAGTGATTTTTTTCCCTAGGTCACAAGTTCCAAACCCTCCAAACATCCCTTGGGTGCAAGAGTTGAAGGATTCTTGGTTATGCTTTGCTATCCTCTTCTCTGAACATAACCTTGCAATAAAATGTGAGAATTAGCCTTTGAGTGGGGTGCCCAACCCATAGCCCATAGGCCACATGCAGAATGGCCATGAATGCGGCTGAACACAAAATCGTAAATTTACTTAAACTTTTCTTTTGCTCATCAGTTTTCATTAGTGTTTGTATATTTAATGTGTGGCCCAACACAACTCTTCTTCCAGTGTGGCCCAGAGATGCCAAAAGTTTGGATACCTAAGTCATTCTCTATGATTCATTCATTACCCAGAACCATCCCAGAACCAAAACTTTCAAATTTCTTGGCAGCCACGTTCAAGTGTCATAGATTTTGTTTATAGGGATATTGAACAGGAAATTGTTATCTGTTGAGAGTGGAATAAGAGAAAATGAGTTCATTTCTAAGTGTAAAAAATCAAAATTTCTGTTGCAGCAAAGAAATACTTTTTTGCTGCAATGGAACTTACTGAGGCTTTGAAAAAGTATGTGAGTCGCTGATGGGGAACTTGGGCTCTAGAGTCTGATAGAACCAAGTTTAATCTGGTTCCATTGTTACCCATGTACCCTTGTGTGAGTTTTTTTTAAATAACTGTGTCTGTAATATATAGATTGTGATGATACCTGTATAGTATGGTTGTAGTATCAACCCTTAACACAATGTGTGGCACTTTTAAAATGTTCTTAATGAATGCTTACTTTTATTATTTGGAATTACACATAACTGGGATCTAACTATAGCTGGTGTTAGTTAATCAAAGTATCAAATAACTAGTATAATTTGAGTGAGTTTCTTAACCTTTTCGAACATAATTCTTTATTTTTATGATTGGTTTAATACAACTCCATAGGGATGCTAATTTAATTGGAAGAGTCAAAAGTTGACAAAATGTGGGAAAGAGTTCCGGAAAACAGGAAAACACATAAGTTTGACATAAGTCTACAACAGATACAGTCCTTGTTCTCATGGATTCATATCTAGTGCAGAAGATGACCAAGAATATTGTCCTTTTAATAAAAGTTATGTAGGGAAGAGCACAGTACTTTGGGAGCCTCTCTACCAAACTTCGGGAAGTGATCAAGCAAGATATTCCAGAGGGAATGACATCTAAATTTATATGGGCAAGATGAGCAAATGAGAGCCAGGTGAAGAGCTGTGTTGGGGTGCAGAGAGGAAGCAACTGTGCAGGAGCAAGGGGAGCCTTGGAATGAGAGAGCATCTGGCAAATCTGAGAATTAGAAGTCTAATATGACTAGGGTTACAACTATATATCAGAAACTACATGAAGCTCCTTATTATAATAGACCCTTCTATAGCTCTGTGAAATAAGGCCACCATCTTCATTTCAGGAACAAGAAAACTGAATCCCAATTAAAGGCAATGACTTATATAAAGTTTAAATAAAAGAGCCAGGTTTGAAACTTGAATATTCTGGTCCCGAAGCCATTGTTCTTCCACTGACAAAGAGAAGAGCTCAGAAACAGAAAAAAGTTTGAGGGGTCATTCCTCTTGACACCAAGGTTTCCAACCACCAGACTGGAGAGGTCAGGGTGGGCAGGTAATCATGTGCCTTTGATACATACTTGTTAATGCTAGCATGATGGAGACAGGAGTAGCTAATGTCATCCTTCCCAGAGATCACTTAAAGCTCAAACCTTCTGGAACAAAGGAATAAGTCTTTGGCAGGCATGATTCTCAGGTGGTCCAGGTACTTAGGAAACTTAAAAGAAGTTGTGAGAACAGAACAGTCAGGCTAGGCTGCACAGTGAGAAACATGTCTTTATACAAGATCCTGAATATTTAGACCTGCTCAGCAACTGCAGTCTCTCTGAGAATGTGTGTTCTACCATGAGTGATTATAGCTTTCTGTAAGCACAAGTGGCCTTCCTGATAAAATTCAGCTCTAAGGAATTAAGGAAGAGGCCCTCATTTGGTTATTTTACAAGGCCTTTCCTATCTCAGGCCAGCAGCTATATTGTTCTGTGGTTGCCTCAAAAGACCCTCTCTGGAAAGACTCACACATTCTATCCATGAGCCTTATCAGCCTCCCTCAGACCAACTCATTTGCCTAATGGTGTCTCCACAAAGGCAGCAGAAAGCTCCAAATCTGAGCTGAGCAACTTCTCATTTTTGGCGGGCCATGAGAACTCCCTTGGCCTCTGTGTTGGAGGCTCAGAATTCACGGGATATCCCATTTCTCCAGAGCTTGACCTGGTTGTAGTCAGCCACGTACCTGAGAAGTTCTTGGGATTCAGACACTCATCACTCACTGAGTTTTCCAACATTCTTGGGCTGGCATTTCACATAATGATGTCATGGACGGCCTCTTTCTTCTCTCCTTATATTCGACTGTGACAGATAATCAGGGAATATATAGAGGCAACACTGTGTGATAGGTAAACAGTTTTCCAGTCAAACAAATCTAACAATCCTTCTGATAACTGGATGTTTAATTTTGTATGTTACTTAAATTTTCAAAGCCTTGTTCTCATTTATAAAACAGAGATAATAAAATCTGTTTCACAGGGAGGATGTGAGTATTAGATATTATGCCAGAAAAAATGTAGGACGTTAACTTATTTAGTCAAGAGATATTAAGTGTGTTTTTAGTTACCTTCAGTATAATTTTCCTCTGAAGAAGAATAAACAAAGAGAGATGCATGGAGTTCAATGACAACAGTTTATTTATTTTCTCCCTAGTATTGATATTTGATAAGTTTGATGTTTGAGAAATGTTTGTTTAAATTCAACCAAACATCTACAGAAGACCTTGGAAATTCAGAGAAGGCAGCTAGTTTGGAATCAGAACACCAGAGTTTACTTTATGGGACCTTAGAGATCTGCACTGGGGTCTAGTGCTAGTCAACAATATTTGACATTGAGTAAGTTACTTCACCTCACTAAGTGCCAGTTAGTCCTGCAAAATGGGTATAATGATGCTCAGATATTTGGGAATTCTGATCATGAAACAATACAATTGGAAGTCCTCTACAAAATAGAATACTTCCAACTCAGTAACCGAGCACAAATACATATTAAGATACTGAATTCTTCCTGTCATAAGCACTCCACTTATATTCTCCCTGACCCCACTGTGGAGCTCTGTGAAGCAGAGCTGAAGATGACAATAGTTAAGTGTCTTGACAAATGTCACACAATCTTTCTCTATCCTTCCAGTTGTTTGGGTAAATGTGGAAGGCACCCATGATGGCTCTCTTTCTCACCGCCCCCCCCCCCAACAAGTTCTTCTAAACATTATAGTTAGTTCTACCCTCAAAATACATCTAGAATCTGATTATATCCCATCATCTCTATTTAAGTACCACTAGCACTTGCCTAGCCTTCCATATGGTCTCCCTAACCACATCTCTTATCTTCTCCCAGGATGCGGCTTTTGGAACTTCGGTTAACCTGGGTCAGTCCTCCAGTCAAAACACCCTCATGATTTTCCATCACAGTCAGGAAGCTCAAGTCAAACAATGGTCCCAAAGGCTTGATGTGTCCAATTACTTTCTACCTCCAAGACCTTGAATCAAGCCTCATTACTTCCACTTGGCCCACTCTAATCAGCCCTACTACTTCATGTTTTTGCCTTTCATTGGTTAGGACACATGTGCCTCTTCAGCAGGGCCTTTGCACTTGCTCCTCTCTTGGTCCAAAACACCTTTCCTCACATTGCTCACATTTTCACTTCACCCAGGTCTTCTCAAATGTCAGCTTACCAGAACGGTCTCCTCTGATCACTCCACAGAAAAGGCAACCCTCCTTCTCCTGCCACTCATCAAGTCCTTTTGTTTTTCATCTTAACGCCTACTGCCACTTGCCATGCTATGAGGTACATTTTCAATTTATTTACTTTTTTGCAACACTAAAACACAGCTCTATTCAGAGTAGGAGTAAATTTCTTCTACCCAAATTTATAGAATTATACTTCACATGAAATTAAATGTATTCTTTTTAAAGTATAATTAGATGAGTTTTTATAAATCTACTATAATCAGATGTAGAATATTTTTATCACCCCCAAAACTTCTCTGTTTCCCTCTCCTCATCCCAGGCAACAAACTGGTTTCTAGAACTATAGATTAATCTTGCCTTTTCTAGAATTCGTATAAATGGAATCACGCAGTATGTTCCCTTTTGTATCTGCTATCCTTTGCTCAAAATCATGTTTTTGAGTTCCATTCATGATCCTCTGAATATTGGTGTTACTAAATAGTATTCCATTGTCATGAATATACCAACATTTGTTTATCTATGGACCTAGGATGGATATTTAGGTTGCAGTCAATTCCAGACTATTATGAATGAATCTGCTATGACCATCCAAGTGCAAGCCTTTGTGAACCTGTTTTCTCTTTCTTAGGTAAATACTCTGGAGTAGGATTGCTAGGCTATGTGTGTGTTTAACTTGCCTCTAAATCACTATTTTTTGCTGCTGAACCCACACTATCTGGAAGGATTCTGATGTGTAATAGGTACTAGACAAATGTTTACTAATTGAAAAGCTTCAATAATTAGTAGTGATAGCAGCTATAAGTCCTCATCTCTGTGAGGTCCAAGTTTGAGCTCTGTCCACTCCTCCAAACTGACTGATCAGAGGAAAGTCATTGATGCATAGCACCCGCCTCAGACTTGTGTGAGCAATGCCTGTGTGAGCAGCCCCCAAGAGTCCCCTGGTGAAACTGTTCATGATGGAGCAAGCCTGACACAGGCAGTGTTTCTCTGGCCTTTATGTTTAACAGGCCCGGACTGACTGTTTCCTTCCATCAGGGAGCTGCCATTATAATCTGCAGAGTTCTCCCTCTGTCCCTACTCTCGCAATCCCATTATCCTCCAGCCCGGAGAGGCAAGCAACTCTGACAATGCTGTCAGCAGAGACTTGTGGAAGTATTAAATTCACCACCTGGTAACTACAATTAAAATTCCTCGCCTTTGATTTATTTTGGTTAGGGGAACAAAATCATTTAAGTTCTTGGAGATGGAGATAAGAGATGATATATGTCCCATCCATTTCCCTGATAGCAACACTTTCTGCTGCTAACACAGATGGAAAAGAAACTTCAATCACACCGACACTTGACTACCTGTAGAGAAGGAAAGATGAGGTGGTAAAGGCAAAAAAGGAAGAGAAGGAGTAATCCAGGGGAAGGAGATAATGAGAAATACACATGATATTTCTCGTAATAGGATTTAAACCAAAAGGGTGTACATCTGTTGGATTTGCAGAATTGTCTTTTCCACTAAGAATGCAGCCCCCTTTTACACACAATTGAATAGAGTCAGATATCACCTTGAACATGATATAATCTAGGGGTTCTTATCATAGGGGTCTAAGGATAAGCTTGTAGAGGATTCGTGAGCTTCCTGACACTGAGGCAGTGGGACAGTAAAGCACCTATCTTTCCTTAGATGTGAAAGTCAGAGGTGTTTAACAACCACAAAAAGGTTAAAATAAATGCAGTGACTCAGGAAACCCCTACATTTTACAGTTAAGTATATTTAAATGCATCAAGATAAGGAAGTTACTCATATTCATATTGCTAATCATATTTATGTCAGTCAAATTAGCACCAAAGTCTCCTGACTCATGTTCAGTCTGTTTTATATGCTGCCCTAATCTGCACACCTATTAGCAGGAGGAGTTATGATTTGGTCTGTATTTCAATCAAACCACCATAATGACTCCTGGAGGTGGGTAAGGCAGGTGACAGATTCCATTTGACAGATGACGAAAAGGAACTAACACAATCAACCTACTTCTTCAAGATGTACTTAGTAGACCTTCACTGGTGTGGCTTCAGGGGTCATGATTGCAATCCCTCCTTCTACAGCATATCCTTTTACCCCATGCCTCTTCCCTCGTCTCCAGCCCTACATAAATATGAGTGTGTCACTCAGACTTGGGCCAATCCAAATATGCCCCTCCTTTGGTGACTCTGATTGGTGCAAAGGATAGACACATGATCCAAGCTGAGCCAATCAGAAACCTTCTCTGGAATTTTTTAAAACTGAAATTGAAAGTAGTCAAAGATTGAGAAAGATACCTCAGATAAGAGTGGTCTGCAGAGAGAAAGCTGGAAAAATAAGACCTACTTAGACAAGAACTGGGCAAGTGGGGAGATAAAACCAAAAAACAGTGTTTTGATCCCTTGGGTCTTTCTCCCCAAGGCTCACTTTTTTAAAAATCACTTTCTTATCAGTGAGTTTTCCAAGTATGCTCTTAATAACTCTCTTTTTGAGTGAGGTGAGTTAGAGGGGAATGTTTGGATAAGCTAGTTCCAGTCGGATATCCCATTTGTAAATGAATATGCAAATCAGGTGACCCAAGAGGAGGCCTAGTCCCTTGGACACATTTTTCTGTTTTGAGAAAGGCTGTGATATCAGTTATAACAACCACTTCTACACTTTCAATGCCAATACAAAGCAGAAAGATGCCTGGGGGAGTTAACCATTCTGCTGCGCGCAGGATCCTTGAAGAAGAGCCATTCACTGTTCTAATGTCAAAGTTACAAAAGGGGTTTCTCATCCCTTTTCTCTCTCTCCTGTTTCTCATGCTCCTCACTCTCTCCCAGTACTCTTTCCCCAGATTATCTTTGAATATCCGTGGAGTTCTGATGCCCCCTGCTGCTGGCTGCTGGCTTCTCGCCCGCTGGAAGATCCACACGCTGCTCTGGTTGCTGGCTTCTCCCATTCTCAGTGTCTTCTGCCTCCACATCGTCTGTGCTAGTTCTTTCTCCAGTCACAGTACATTTTTCTCTCATGTTCTCTAAGTGTCTGGCTCTATTTCCTCACCATTTTTTCTGTGCCACTTGTGTCTGATTCCCTACATCTGTGTTTCAGCATCTTTCCACCTCTCTCTTTCTCTAAACTTCAGTTTCTGATGGTGTTCTTTCTGACTCAACCTATATCTCAGTCCCCATCTTAAATCCCTGCCTTCCTGTCTTCCTCTATATTGCAGGCACAGCTTCTGCCACACACCCTCATCCATTCTTCGGCAGAATGACTACTTCCACAGAGAAACACATGAAATCTCACCCCCGCGGTCCTAAGACAGTTTGACAAGGAGGTGGTCAAGCTCACTGAGCAGCCAGGATGGTTGCCTTTTTGCACAGAAGTGTCTGTGACTGAGCGACAAATCATTTTCCCCAGGTTCTAGAAAGCTAGATTTCTTGTACAGCCTTCACCATCAATTTGTTCTATGACATTGGACGATTATTTTCCCTTTCTGAGCGTCAGGTTTTAAAGATGTACAGGTGGCGGGGGGCAAAGTTGAAAAGGGAATGAGTATCAGAAGACTGTGGGCCATCTGCTAGATGAGAGAAGGGAGCTATGGTTCTTGATTCTTGGGCTCTGTGTGAGAGGCTAGTACTTGTCACACCTGTGCCTCTGGCGTCCTCTGTATGAGGTACCTGTTCAGGAGGTCCTGTTGACAGACAGATTCTTTTATTAACAAATAAGACTAATATTCCAAGACAACCACTGGCCTGAGTTTGTTTATCTGCCAGAGTGAGTCATCACTAGCGTTTGAGATAAACGCCAAAAAAACCTAACCAAAGTGTGTCTTCATCCATCTGGGTTCAGAGAAAGGAGAACCTATACAGTTAAGGAAGGGCATGTGATTCGTAATAGTCCCTGTGACTTCCCAAAGAGACTGCTGACTTGGGGGTAGCACAGGAGGGTGTGTGTCCAACACGACTGTATCAGGTACACTGAACACCTGGTTTTCCCATAATGCTCACAATCATCCTGAAAGGTGTTATTTTAGGATAAGAAAACTGAGCTTCATGGAGATTAGTGAAGCTGACAGCCAGTAAGTCTGAGGGAGGGTTTAAAGCTTAGTCAAGTGCAGAAACTCAGGAATGTGAATCAAAAACAAAGGCAGGTTATGAGGAGACCTTGGGCCAGACTCTGCTTCCCTGGGCTGAAGTTCCTCCATCTGGAAGATGAGAAAAACTCACCTTCTGGTGTTCTAGTGTCTCATCAAGTTGTAACACATTAAGGTTCTGTCACTCTGTCTATCACTCACTACCTGCCCTAAGATACATTAATAGTAGGTAGGATCAAAGTGTAAGCTAAAAATTAAATCTAACTTTGGTTGCAGAGAAATGTGAAATTTACCTATAGCGGTTTTCTACTGATGCTAAATTAAAAGCGTGAGCTGACATCTTTGTAACAGAAATGGATTGACAGATATATTCTTGGCTTTAAAAATGTGTTTTTCAAAGACAGACTCATAGATGGAGAACAGATGACAGCTAGAGGTGGAGGGAGAGGTTAGGGGTGGAAGGAGTGAGCAAAAAAGAGAAAGGACTCCTGGACATGGACAACAGGGTGGTGATTGCTGGGGCGAGGCAGGTAGAAGGGGACTAAATGGTAATGGAAAAAAATAATAAAGCTTACCTATTTAAAAATATGTTTTTATATTGCATAGAAGTGTAACAATGATAAGAACAGTCTTCTGTATCATCTGTAGAGTTCAGAAGGTCTTTGCTATTGCTAGTCACCTTAGATGTGAACATCACAGCGCCATGAAGTGAACGCTGGCTGAAAAAGTGTTCCAAGTGCTAGTTCCCAACCGATAAGATCTTCAGTTTTGTGGATGATGATTCTTTTCTGTTTTGTTTTGTTTTTTTTTTTTTTCTGGGGATATAGACAGGAAACTATAGCAGATACATAAAAAGGAAAGTCAGAAGCCTGCTGCCCAAGTTTGTCACTACTTGTTCCTGATCCTTTCGAGTGTATTTGATAGCCAGTTGTTCTACTACAGATTAGTTTTCCACTACTATCAAAAGAGGCTCAACGTAATCTAAATGCTATGCTCCTTCGAGGTTATGAACTAACAGATCCACTACATAACTGATTCATTGTATTGCATTTGAAAATGATGTATCGATTGGTATAAGTTACAAGCAGGTCAAAGCTGAAGTTGAAATCGGTCTACCGCTTGCAGTATTCACCATCTTCGTCAGGCTTCCTACCATACCTCACGGGTCTTCCTTCTAGTTCTTCTTTATTGACTTCTTGAGGCCCTGTCTCGCTGTCTTGTTCTGCTGGGAGCAAAGCAAGCCACTGCTGTTTATACACAGAAAGCAGCCATTCTAAAGGTCCTAGAGAATCAAGTTCAATAATTCTTACAGTTGCCAAATCACAGATAATATACTGTAACCTTAAATGTCTGAACACTGACACAAATGGTTTTCCTTGCTCAGTTTCAAGGGAGGCCATACCTTCAAAATCTTCTCTCCTCTTAGAAAACAGGACATCCGTTTCAGTCAGAAGCCGTTTTAAAAATCCACTCCAAGAAGGCACAACTCGAAGGAACATCCACTTCTTAAGAGCTGTGTATACATCCATCTTCACTTGCATCACAAGTAGGTTAGATGAACCAATGAGCTGTCTCATGACATTTACACTGAGCTCTTTAAAAAGTTCAACATCCTGATGAGTCATCAAATTGTTTAGAAGCCATTCAAGGCATTTTTTCTTTACAGAATCTAATCCATAGGTCCCTTCTGATGTGCAATAGCCTCATATTACAGTTTTCACATTAATTGTTTCCTTCATTGTCTCCCCACACTGCTCTATCAAACCATCCAACTATAGCATCCAAGCTGCTGCCAGAATGGCAATAACTCACCTGGGCTTCATTAAGACATCAGCTCAATATAGTGACCCAAATGCAACCTGCAATGCCTCAACATCAATATTCTGGTCAGGAATCTCCAGTTCAATAACACCTATGCTGGATTCTTTCCAGGAACCACTGAACATACTACAAAAGTAACCATATTGACATGAATACATTTCATGTAAGCTCCACTCTTCTTGAGCACAACTTATTTTACTAATCTTTGTTGAGTTTACTGGGGTGATATTGGTTAATAGATGTACATAGGTTTCAGGTGTACATTTCTATAATACATCATCTGCATATGTGTTGTGTGTTCGACACCCAAAGTCAAGTCTCCTTCCATCACCATGTACCCCTCCCTTTACCCTCTTCCACCTCCTCCCATCCCCCTCCCTCTGGTAATCACTATACTGTTATTTGTGTCTATGGGTTGCTTTTCGTTTTGCTTTTGCTTGCTCGCTTTATTTATTTACTTGGTTGCTTGCTTGTTTGTTTATTTTTGTTTAGTCCTTTCACTCTTTTCACCCAGCCCCCCAACCTCCCTCCCCGCTAACAGCTCTCAGTCTGTCCTCTGTACCTATGAGTCTGTTTCTATTTTGTCTATTAGCTTATTTCGTTCACAAATCTTAATGTCACTATTTTCATCATTCACAAATAATGTTTGATAAATATATTTGGATGCACTGTTCAGTTTTTTCTTCAAGGGGTGTTGAGGAGCTGCCACTGTTCCTCCCCTTCCTCCTCATCCTCGTCTATCTGGGAGTTGGGGTGACAACAGCAGAGGGGCCCAGGGCTCCGCTTGCACTTGTGGATGCCAGGCAGTAACAGAAGCCTTGGCCAGCCCAGCTGTGTGGCCACCAGGCTTCGGCCTGCGGATTGAGTGACCCCGCCACCTAGAACCTGGCTCCTGCTGGGCTTGGGATCCCCCCTTGTGGTGCAGTACTCTACTTGGGGGGTGGCTACTCAGGGAGCCCATGGGCCATGGCTCCTTGGGATTTCAGGGAATGCAGCCTGCCTCCCACCATGGCCTGGCCACTGGTCCCCAACCAGCCCAGGTGCCTACATGGCCACTTTGTCACGTGCAGCCCAGCCATTGCAGCTGAGACTGCCACCTCCACCCCCGCCCTGTGCATCTCTGCACCATGTCCACAGGTCCTTGCCTCTTGCTTTCACAGCAAAGCCTATAATCAACTTTTGATTTCCCACAGTGATTAACATCTTGTCGTTTTACATGTGGTAGATACTGTTTTTGTTTTTGTTTTCTGAAGGTAGAAAAAGTAAGGGGAAACAATTCAAGCAAGAAAGAGTGGAAGAAGAATGTATAAAACACAAAAAAGAAGGAAAGAAGGGAAGAGAAATATAAAAAAGTGTTGTATTTTAATTACAGGACTCATTTAGGACATAAAACATGCTTCATTATTAGTGCACTTTTTGCATTTCAATGCTGATTGCAGAGAAGGAGGACCAAAAATAAGGAAAGAAGGGGAATTAGGAGCCAAGTGACTATCAAATTTGGAAAGACAGTTTCAAATTTCTCAAGTCAGAAAGCCATTCAGTACGAAAACAGCACTTGCTTTGCAGGGTTATGCCTTTGCAAACACCTTTTGTAGGTGAATGTTTATCCTGCAAAGCAAGATGCCTCTATAGCCCCAATACACTCTTTCTGCCAGGTTCAGGGAAACTGTTCAGCATGCTGTAGCCCCTGGTGGTGCCATTCCCACTGTTGTTATCATAGCTTTCCCACAGCACAGCCTCCAAGGACAGATGCTCGCAATCGATACCAAACACCTCACACTTTAAGCCCATCAATGAAAAGGCTGTTACTATAACAGCAGCTATTTTATATGGCTACTGATTTCTTTTAGGCCTTCCAGACCCAAAGGTAGGAAATAATAACTGGTCATTTTTCATCAAGACAGACAATACAGAAGGACAATTGGAGCCTATGCAAGAGCTGCCTGGAGAAAAGATATACACCTCCCTCATGGGAGGTTTCTGTGCATGTGCCCACGTAAAACTGTAACGGAGTGAACAGGCGCCATCCATGTGGTGCCTTGAGGCATGACCCAACAATTAGTATGGAGAGAAACAGGTTTCTATTTACTGCGGTGAAACCTTGGGGTTGCTGAGAGCACTCCTGCTCAGAGCCCTATTCTCCCACGAGACCCAGCACTTCCCCAGCTCCCCAAAAGGCTGCAAGCCAAAACCATGCCCAGAAGTTCCCCATGCCCTCATCTGTGCTTATGCCGGCTGTGCAAGCAGATCTCCATCCTCTCTGGAATGTGCACTGTGGGTTTCAGAGTCTCCATCCTCTCGCAGCAGCTCTCTCCTTCGGGATCTGAGGTATGTTGCCCTCAGCCTCCATGCTATAGTCCAGGAATACTTGTGCCATGTTATACTGCATCATGGTGAAGTCCAAGAAAGGCACAAGCCCCATAATAATGGTTTCTCTATACGTCCCAAGTCCCAAGAGTCCAGATGGAACCCAGAAATGTGAGGCAGCAGGTCAACATCTTACAAGGCAGGGTCCTTGGTTGCTTCAGAGTCAGCCAGAGCAGCAGCATGCCAATCTCTCCTGTACCACACCAGGCTGCATGGCCAAATCCTGACTGCCAACTGCCTAGCTGTGACGTCATGGCCCTTTCTTCTCTGCACTCAATCTGCCTAGATGGCTCCTGTCGCACTACCATCAACATGGCTGAATCTCCCTCACATGGCTGCTACCAATAGGTAGGGGGATCCTTGCTATTGAGACCAAAAGTATTCTCTCCACCCTTATGGCAGACCAGCCTCTCTCTGTCTGCCCACCCCCAGTTTACATCCCAACCCAGAGATTCCTACATGACCTCCTATGCAGCTTCTCCCCAGTGATCTACATTAGCCAGCTCACTGTATGATTTCTATTCTCTCGGCTGCTGCCTTTAGTCAGGGTAAGAGTGACTCAGTGACGTGTGGGGGGGGGGCGGGGCACGGGACAGATAACCACCTCCCAGACTCTAGTGCAGGCACAGGACAAAACCCCAGGAGTCACCAAGCATTCTGAAAGTCACTATACACCTTTAGCCTTGGGGCAGTAGCACAGCTATTAGCTAACCATCAGCTTGCCATAGATGTGCAAAGTATCTTAAATACTGTATTGTCTGCTCCCCTTAACCCCCAACCGAGGGCTGTGGGGGGGTTTCAGGGACCTCTTGTTCTGTTCCCTGTTTCAGAATGGCAATAGGAATTCTTACCCTTAGAATAATTAAGGCAGCACTAGATATCCTGCAGTCCTGGACTAACTCATCACATGGCTTCACAAGACCCTCCAAACAAGGCCCGGTGGCTGGTACAAAGTCAACATCATCCTCAATTCACAGATGGGTCAAGGGGAGAAGCTTACTAAGTGGCAGAACTAGGGCTGGAACATAGACCATCTCTCTCAACCCAGTTTCTATTTTGTTTCCTGTTCCCTCAGATGGAATAGCAAGAAGAGCAGGTCCAAATCCGTACAGATCCAAATCCCAATGGAGTCAAACCAAACTGTGGTCTTGAAGAATATGTAATGACTTAGGAAAATGTTGACACTACAAAGTGAAACAAGAAATATGTGTGCATGTGTGTAGCATTACAATCCTGATTTTATATAGACACATGTGTACATAATGGATAAACTGAAAATATCTCTGGATGGTGATATTCTTCCTTATGTTTTCCTGTGCTTTATATATTTTTTACAATATGCAAATATTTCTAATATTTTTAAAAGTTAATTTGAATTAATAACATATTTACATATAAATATATACATACACATGCAGATAATCTCAAACGAAAATCCTTTTTTTTTTCTTTCTCTTGTTTTCCCCACAGAGGCAAAAAAAAAAACAGGTTGTGAAAGAATCCAAAGGCTGTGAGAGACCATATTACTGTTCAACCCCCTGACCTAAGTCAAATGCTTCCTCTCTCTAAACCTCACAATCTTTATCAATCAAAAAGGCATATTTCTATTTCTCGCCTGATCACATGATTTCTGAAAAACAAATAAGGAAGATTTTGTGCCTTGAGCCCAAGTATGCATGCAGACAGGAAGCAGGGACATGATGTAATAGGCGGATCCCTGCTATTGACACCAAAAGTATATTCCAAATCCCCTTCTGTCTTCACCAAGCTGTGGCTGTAGAGGCTGTTATGAGCATCTCTTCACAACCAAGAGAGTACAAATCAAGGGTGGAGGGTGTGCCTCCTGTGGAGGGGGTGGGAGCCTCTAATTGCAGCATTTACAGGAGATGAGGTTCCCCAGAGGCAGAGAAACAGGCTGCAGTGAAGACAGCCAGAGCTATTTCCCCAACAGAGAAGGACAGGGAGGCTTTGTGACAAGACTGCTGTTTATGGCCTTCATTGTCCACATAGGAAGAAAAGGAAGTTAAACCAGAGACTGGCAAGTGATTGAATTAAATTTGAGAAAACTTTATTGAGCAGCGATTTTTTGCTAGACCCTGTGGGGCTAGGAAGGCAAATAATGCAGTGGTAAAGAAACGAGAGTTGCATTCCTATTTTTCTCGTGCCTTTTGTATGTCAGGTACTCTGTTAGATTCTTTATTTAAATTATTGCATGTAGTCGTTACAATTAATTTGTGATGTAGAGATTAATTAGTTCACTGATGGTCACCAGGCTAGGTGAGCTGCCTCAATGCATCATGTACTCATTCAACAAGAGCTCCCTAGAGTATCTGCAGGCCGCAATGTGCCTGGCTCTCCCATACTTGGTTTCCTATGTATTTGTTCTTCCTTTTACTTAGAACACCCTTCTCACCTTCCTGACTTGAGCATATTCTCCTCCAAGACTTAGTTTTACTGTCACCTACCCCAAAATACCTTCTTTCACTGTCCCCTTCCCCCCATTCTCAGGCTAGTTGAAATTCTCAATTCTGTACTCCCATTGTATGATATCACATAATTATTTATTTGCTTCCCTGTGCACCTTACTATACTGTACACATTTTTTTGTTGTTTTTTTTTTCTTGAAATTTCTGGTACCTAACATAGTGACCAGGAAATAGTAGGTACCTGATAAAAATGTTTGTTTTCTGAAGAAAAGACTGGATGACTTAATGTGTTGGGGACCGCCCTGCCTGGTCTCAGGAAGTTGTGATCCCCTGTGACTTAGGCTGAGTGAGAGACCTCCAGACCAGGAGCCACTAAGGAGACAAAACTTATTCCCCTGGCATGAACGCTACCTGTTCAGTGCTTGGCCTTTAATGCTTGATCAGTTAACCAATGATGGGTAACAATTCTCTAGGATAGAGAATGGATCTAAGACAGGTGCTGATCACGTAAAGGCCTCTGGAATGAGACTCATGGGGCTGTGGAAATCAAAGGGCTGTGGAAAGGAAGGGGTGATCGACATCAACCCCTGCCCCCTCTAAACCCGAGTCTTTGTACTTAGATGTGAGAAATCCTAGTCTCCTGGCTGCCTCTGTCTCCTGCCCTTCTCAGGGCTAAGCTAATAGCCAAAGGGTACAGCTGAGACCAGAGACAGCAGACCCCCATGGCAATCAGACCTGGGACATAGAATATGCAAGATCCTGTGAGATCTGTTTGCTGGAGGATGTTATTAACTTAGAATTTAAAGGCACAGACAGGAAACCAAAACTAGCCCTTTAAGCCATGTCATTTGGTAAAACTCCAATCTCTGCCCCAATCACAGCAGGAATTCTGTTAGCATCTTTGTAAGTTACCTGTTCCCTTTGATCCTTTCTGCCAGACTGTGAATCCACAAACTGAGTCTACTTTCTCAATAAAAACCCACTGGGGTAAAAGAACAGGGCACTCCCCACTAGAGGGGGTGGCCGTGTTCTCTATATCCCCACAGAATCATGGAAGAATTCTGTGTATTACGCGTGTTTAATGAATATCTGCAGCTGAGATGAATACCATGGAATAGCCAGGATGATATTCTCTCACATTAATGGAAAGAAAAGATTAAATGGATAAGTAAATGGATGAGTGCATTAATGAATATGTGAACTAAACTGTCAGTGAAGGACAGCATGCGTGTTTCTGATACAGCCCTGAATGCTGCAGATACAAATGGTGAAAGGACAACATTTTTTCACAGATGGTGAAAAAACAACTAGAATGGAGCAGAGATGGCAAAACCAGGTCAACAAGATCAACATCAAAATAAAGCCACATCCAGGAAAACCATGACTATTATTGGCCTGCAGTTTCCCAAAAGCAGCATCAGATTTCTTGTAATTGACCTGGTGCATTGAAAATGTCCAGCCATCCTGCCAGTTTCTTACCTGCGGCTTCCTTTGAGGCTCATGTAAAAGCTGCAGGCCCCAAATGTGGACGAGAGCAAATAACTCCTCCAATCCTGTTCAGTCAGACTGTGCGTGTGTGTTTCTTCCCAGCTGATTCCAATTGTCAGTCATGTTTTGGATCTTCTACTATAACAAAAATTCGTATACTGGAGAGAAAGCAGTGCCAGACAGTCTTTCGTACCCCATAAAATCTGGTATTTTGTGGTTTCATAGTAATGCAACCACCAATTATAAAAACAATATTATGTCTTTTTTTTATCTTGCCATTGGCAAAGAGTTATGGTTAAAGATATGTGCACTTTCTTATTTAATCTTCACAATATCCTTAGTATAGTAGATGAGATTATCGTTCTTTGAGAGATGAGTAAACTGAAACTCAGGGAGATTACTTACTTTTCTTTTGCCCTCACTTCTCAAATACTTTGTGAGTTTCCTCTCTTTCTTCATTCTCTTTCCTCCTATATTAGAAACTACTAGTGCAACACACGAATCTGGTCCTTCTCTCCTCTGTGCCCTCCCTGGGCCTTTACTGGTAGAAGAGCCACATAACATGTGCCATTTGGGGACATAAAGCATTTTATTGCTGGTGTAAGCTCTTCCAATACCCCTTCCCCTGTCAAAGTCTCGTGCTGCCTTCTTCCCTTGTGAAGCCTCATGCTGAGGAAATAGGACCACAGAAACAAAGCTGCCCGGATATCGGAGCTGACACCCTCCAGAGAGGCATGGACTTTACATAGTGAGAACTAGACTCCAGTGCTGTTAATCCTAAAATCCTTGGAGGTTGTCTGTGAATGCAGCATAACCCATTCTCGCCTGACAAACATAGATGCTCCTGTGAAGAACAGCAAACCCAACTTCTAGCCTCTAGACAACCCCCCTTAGATAAGAGTCACTGTACCCACACTTTCCAGAGTTCTTTTTTTTTTCTTCCAGTTTTCTACATTCAGTACTCCCTTGGTGAGGTTCTACAGACCATTAATCGTGGCCCTGTCATCATCTCTGGAAGTGAGCTTAAAATTCGGTCCCTGATCAGTATTCCTCCCCTGGCTTCCCCACTCCTGCTCCCTTCCCGTGCGTCACTGAAATAAACAAGCGAGGCTATCCCCAGGTGACCCACACTCCAGGCTGCTGTACCTGCCGGATCCCCACCTACATGTGTCAGACCCACCGAGTCAGGAAAGACAGAAAAGACCAAAAGTTAGAAGATGTGTTGTGCATTGGAACACCTTTGCAGCAGGGGAAGCTATCCTGTGGTAGAGCTAGGAAGGTCGGGGAGAGAATCCATGGAGCACAATGCCTGCCTGCTGGCCACGGCAGAGCTTCAAGAAGATGTCGTTTCCCACACTAGCACCTCCAGGTACAGGGCGTTCCTAGTTCACGAGACATCTCTAACCTTTGAGCGTTTCTGACTCTTTAGGTAGCTCTTCATTCTCTTGTGTCTATATGTTCCAGCCAGGGTCCTGACCATGCCGTTTGAGAGTCAAGCAAAGAAATATGCTCTTCTTCCCCATACTAACTCCTTAAAGAATTTGAGAAAAGTTGCCATGTCTTTATTAATTGACCACTGTATGCCCATTTCACCCTAAACCTTCTCATTTTACACATAAGAAAATAACCCCCAGAGGGAGGGAAATACAACCAAAATCACACAGGTAATAACTGATGCTTCTGGCTCCTAATCCAAGGTTATTTGCATTTATTTATTCATCTGTCAGCCAAAAACTACATTTAACACACAGAATATATACAGAATAGTATAATGCAGAGTAATACACAGCTTACAATTTGAGTATGATGCAACCTCTGCCATGGAGGAGCAAAAATTCTAGTAAGGCAAGTAGACAGTTGAAATGTCTATAGTTAGAAGGAGGCAGAATAGATTATATTTATGAAGTGTCTTGTGCGTGTCATGCATCAACAGGTACTTCTCATATATTATTTCATTTAATTTTTAACTACTGTAGTTCTCTACTCTTATCCACAGGAGATAGGTTCCAAGACACCCAGTGGATGCCAGAAGCCGCATATATATACTATACATATGTAAACCCTATATATACTGTGGTTTTTCCTATATATACATACCTGTGATGAAGCTTAATTTATAAAGTAGACATAGAAAGAGTTTTATTACAATAACTAACAATGAAATAGGACAATTATAACAATATACTGCAATAAAGGTTATTGGAATGTGTTCCCTCTCTCATAACTGAGATGGCTACTAAGTGATTCAGAGCCATATAGCATGTAGTGCAGATACACTATGAGCCATGTAGCGTATACCGTGAAGGATGAAGGAATGATCCCCAACCTCAGTGGGCTGGAGCAGGATAGCAGATGATTTAGTCATGCTCTTCAGACCAGGACAAGATTTAAAACTCATGAATTTTTATTTCTGTGTTTTGCAGATGATGTTTTTGGTCTGCTGTTGCCCTTGGGTAACTGAAACTATGGAAAGCAAAGCTGTAGACAAGAGGGCTACTGTGTGTTCTAAGAGTATCACCCCATCTTACTGATTTGGAAACTGAAACCTGTTCTTGTTTTCTATTGCTGTCTAATCGATTATGCAATCATATTAGCGTAAAACACTTTTATTCTGCTCACGGATTCTGGGGGCCAGGAATCAGGACAGAGATTGCTTGTCTCTGCTCCATGATGTCTGGGGCAGTGGGGAAGAGTCAAATGGCTACAGGCTGAAATCGTCAAGGGATTTCTTTACCTGCAGGTCTGGAGCCTGAGCTAGGATGAGCTGAGGTTGGGCTCAGATGGGACTGTGTGTCAGAGACACCTACTTGTGGCCTCTCCTTGTGGCTTAAGCTTCTGATGGCAGCTGAGCTCTACTGACATAGCTTCGGAAGTCAAGCAATAACACTCTGCTGTATTCTTCTGGTGTCTATAAAGCAAATGTGAATTAACTTAGAAATTAGACTCCATGTTGTAATGGGGAAATGGCAAAGTCATACAGCAGAAGAGGCTGTGGGATGGGAGACACAACTGTGACAAATACTCAAAGTTTAAGTTTTATGGCAGTACAAGGTGGAAGCTTGGGTGCGAGTCCAGGCCAATCTTGTTGGGGCAGATTTTGCTATGAGGCTGTAGAAGATGAGTAGATAGACCACTGTGTTATTAAAGAAGGCTCCATGGAGAAAATGCCATTTGGAATGGGCTTTGAAAGAGAGGAGAGATTTGCACATAGAAACAATAGGCATCCTAGATCTGGAGTAAAGTATGACTAAAGTCACAGGGGCAGCCATCATGTACTTCCTTCCCCTTCTCTGGGCCCTCTTCTGTTCCAAACCAAGAGACGCGCATAGTTATCCTCCCCCAATAGTGAACCAGAGCCCTAGGCGTTGCGAAGTTATTGTGACTAAAAGCTGGCATTCTTTGCCAGATGGCAAGGTCCCTAGATGGCTACTGCCCATTACACAGTTAACTGAGCCTGTGACACTACCCAGCTACAAGCAGACAGAGAACAGGGCTGAATGGAAGGGGAAAAAAAACAACACAGCTCTATTTGTGATGCTCAGGGAGGGCTGAAATTCTCCATGACAAGGCAGAGTGTGACAGCAACTACAGCCCATTGCCATGCAACAGTGGCCTCTTGAGTCTCTGAGTAACTAAGATTATCTCAGAGAGCATTTGGCATGAGAATTTTATATTTTGTGGGCTGATGGTGCCCCATACTGAGGGAGTGAGGCAAAAATCAGGTTAAAGTTAAATCATAGACAAGACCTTCCCAAAGATTTTATGAGCTCCAAAATTGTTCCAATTTCCATTGTCTGTTTTCATCAATTCCATAATCTTTCCAACACATTCCAATAGCCACGGACACCTGCATCAGAGCCCATTATGTGATACGTGTACCTTATTACTTGTTTATCGACTATCACCCCCATGAGAATGTAAGTGGAACGTCGCTTGGTTCTGTATCCTCAGCACCAAGGATAATGCCTGCTTACCGTGGTCACTTAATGTTTGTTAAATAAATCAGTCCCTGAGGAGGAGGAAGGTGGGGCTGACAGGCTTACTGCTACAGCTTTTCCCCTAGTCTTGGGAGGATGTATCTGACCCTGTAACCTTGTCAAAGAGTTCAGATTGGTTTTCTTACCACCCACATCCCAGTTCCAAATTCTATGTAAAAAAATGTGACTTCAGACATATTTGGGATGAAATCCTATATCTACTTAGCTGTGTGACCTTAGCCCACCATGTAGCTTTCTTGAGCTTTAACATCCTCAAGTGTGTTTTCATCAGAAGGTCTTTGTGAGGATCTAGTCATGAAGGTTCAGTGAAGGTGACAATGAGGCAGGGGGCTCAGTCATCCAGTCTGCCAAACCCCATGTTACCTGCTGCCAGCTTGGGTAAGGAAAGGAAAATGGAAAGGAGAAAGAAGAGAGAAGAAGCAAAGAGAAAAAAAGAAAACAAACAGAGGGAACAGGAAGATAAGTGAGATAAAGAGGCCAGGAGATAGGAAAGGAAATATATACAAAATTAAAATAAAGATGAGAGTAGAAGAGAGGAAGGAAAGATGAGTGAGGGGGGGGTGAGAGGTGAGGAAGAAGTAAAACATGGGGAGAAAAAGGGGATAGAAGGAAGAAAGGCTGAGGAGGAAAATGAGAAAGAATCGTACAAGAAGGTGGGGGAACAATGCAGTGACAGCAGCAAGAAAAGAGGACAAAGCAAAAGAAAGAGAAAGAGAAAGAGAACACTGGAAGGAAAAAATGTTAGAGAAGATTGAAGAGGAAGAAGATAATTTGGAGAGACAGGAAAGAAGGAAATGGCAGAAGAAGGATCCCAGGAATCCCACTATGAAGTCAGGGCTCAGGGGTCACTCCCTGCCTCCAGAATCCTGACTGTGGAATATCGCCTGTAAGAATATCGACCCCTCTGACTGGTTGTCCTTGCCTTGGCCAGTCCTGTGACAGAGGAGCTTTCGCCAGCAAAGAGGCAGAGCCAAGGTCCCCAGAGAGGCTGGGCACACCCCCCCCCCTGAGCTAAACAATCCTTTTAGGCCATGCTCCCTAGCCCCTCTGTTTGGGCCTGACAATTAGCTCTGTGTTTATAGAATGAAGCAGGCTCCAGCAGACACCATTAGTCCCGACCTTATGGGGATTTATTCAGCCTATTACCATGACTCATACTTTAGTAATGAGGTCTCTCTTCCAAGGGTTCAGTGCATTGCTGCTGGCACCCTTCCTCTCACTTCCCCCAGTGTCTGTGTTCCCCCCCAGAATTTCCTAGTTTTCCTCTTAGTGTCAGGTACCATTCTGGGGTGTCTGTAATTTCTACCTTGCAAAGAGTCAGAACTAAAGAGTCACTCATCTAGACCAAGTCTAGAAACAAGTTGTGAGAAAATCACATTATGAAGAAGATGGGCTTATTTTCTTAAGAGACAAGAGGGAGTCTTGGACCTGCTGCCACAATCCCAGATCTGGAAGAGTGTTTATATCCCTTTACACTGTAATTTAGAATGTCAGAGGTGGAAGGGAACTTAGAGACTGATAAATGTCTCAGGACACAGAGGCCCAGGGTGGGAAGGAGACTGGCCCCAGATCTCACGATGAGTGGTAGCTAGATCTTAAACTTGTAACTTTTGATTCTTCTTTCCTCTCTACTCTTTTCATGAATTAATTCATGTATACATTCAAGCAAATATATGAATCAGGTGTCAAGGGTCAGCCAAGACTCTTAGAAAACTTCCAAAACTCTTCAGGTTAACTTGGGCCTTACCTACCTTTTGCACCTCCTGAAACTTGCACATATTTACCAACATTATGGGCTTTAACAATGCATTTGTAATCTCTCCCCCGAGGTGGGTGCATCTCCCCCTTAGACTGGGATCTTTGAGATGAAGCCCTGGTCTTACCCACTTTTGTATGCCAGGCACTGGAACAAAGCAAATGCCGAGTAAATGTTTGATGAATGAATGAACAAAGCTTTGATTTTCTGATCACCCAGCAAGTATCAGGGAACACTACAGATTCAAGAGACTAACCCCTTTCCCAACTGCCTCCTGGAACATGGTCCCAACTCTTCTGTGGGCAGACATTCCCCTTTCTGTTGTCCTCCTGATCCTTGATTTTCTCAAACTACCTGGGGATCTGTGCCACCTTCTCTCAAGAGCCCGATTAGTGTTGATTTAGAAGTTGATGGAGATTTATTTGAACTTGAAGTGGAAGCAATAAGCCTTTGATCCCCTGGGAACAGACATGACTGTTTCCAAGGTTCAAAGTTCCCTTTGCCTATTTTAGTGAATCACTGAGGGCAACGTAAACCAAATACAGCTTTAAAAAGAAACAAAGCTGGGTCATTAAATTCTAGGACAAAGAAGGAAAAAGAAAAAATGAGAGGGATGTTTAACTTACCTGCCAACCTGATCTGGATGCTCTCTGGGTTATCCAGTGCTTTTGAAGTCCAAGGGGAAAGACGACGTCAGGGGAAAAGATCCATCCCACTCCCGAGACAAAGATCCACAGTGGGCTATGAGCGGGCAAGTTTCAAATAGGCAGCCATTTCCACCAGGTAGGCTATAAATCCAGCCTTTATTACCTTTTATTATGTTGTTTCAACAGACTCTTAAAGACAGCACAACGGTCGGTTGATAGCTGCACTAAATCTTTTTCATTTTCTCCCCATATTACTTTCGCCTCCTGGAATTTTTTTCCCTTTCTCTCTTCATGAGTCAAATTTTATTGGTCTTCTCTAGAGGATAGCAGTGGAATAGAAACATTGTTTATGATTGGGAAACAAAACCCAACAACCCCCAAACCCCAAAACTGTGAGCAAGCAGTGAATGTGTATATATGTATACATTTTATTTGTGGCTAAATGTATCAGAAAAGTAGACAAGTATAAATCCAATTACAGAGGCGGGGGGAGGGGTTAGCAGGAATGAACTTAGGGGCAATTTACTGCTGAGGTGTCAAAAGGCTGAGATGAAATAAAAATAAACTAAGGATTACAATTCTTAAAAGCCCTGCTTAAAGAACAAAAAGTTTTAAGGGCTAAAAAGTAGTTCCAAGAATACTGGGAGATAGTAAAGTGAGACAGAGAGAATAGAAGGGAGGGGAAGGGAAGGGAAAAGAAAATGAGAATGAGTTAGGGAAACACAAATTCTAGGATCTTTCTGTCTGAGAAACATTGTCATTGCATTTGATGAAGCAGTTATTAATCAGGCATATCTTCACCCAGTTCTTCTTTCCTGTATCTATCAATTATTAGCACTTCTTAGGGGACTGACTACTGAATGCCCATTTCCTTACTAGCCATTGTTAACTAGAACTCAGATACATACAAATATGACTCCCCACCCCACAGCAGGTGTTAACAGTCACCATTTACTGAAAACCCCTCGACCTACCCTCTACTCGCTCTTAAAGAGCCAACTGTCTGAGCTCATTCTTAAAACTGCCCCACCACTCTGATATTTCTCTGAGGTCCCTGCCCTCTCTTCATGCTGTCGCACGACAGTTTTGGTTCACCAGACCCGGAAGACAGGTTTCATCTTTTAGATCTGATTGTCAGTTCTTTGAGAACTTGGAATCATGTACATTCTTGAGTTAGGCTGCCTCATCCAAAGCTTGGAACTATCATTTACTAGTCGTGTGATCAGCTGCAAGTTACAATCCCCTGGGAACACCTGCTAAGTGGGGAAAATTCCATCTATGTTGTGGGATTGTAGCAAAGATTACATGATACCACAGATTAAATGTGGTGGCCCTGCACTGTTGTCCAACTCTATGCCACTCTCTGGCCAAGAGGCAAGAGGTTCTCAAGTACGTTTTACTTCATTATGAAACCAGAAAAGTTGGTGTTCATGCTGCATGTCACTACCAGAACCAGTAAACAGAGACAATGGTTGAATCTTTATGGGCGCTTTATTCAGGTGGCTGGTGATCTGAGAAGATGGTAGCTTATGTACCCTCAAAAACCATCTTAACATCTCATTTCAAGCCAACTTTTCTATAAGAAGGAAGGGTAGGCAAGGGTTTGGAAAAAAGGTTAATTGGATGAGTTGTAGTCCTGCAGTGATTTGCCTAGTCCTTCTTTGCGTGTTGATCAGCAATTCTTTATCTGCAGCATGGGCAGTCCCTCTCTGTAACACAGTGGCTCAGATACTTGCAGACCCCCTGAGGCACAAAGGCTAAATTGCTTGTGGACCTCCTGGCTATGCATTCCAGTGCCTAGAATAACAGCTTTCCAAAAACATTAATCACTGAAGCCTATCAACTAAGACTAAAAATCTTTAACTCTTGAGTTCTCCTATTAATTAGAAAAATAAGGACAACCACTTTTTGGAACATCATGAGTCAGAATAATACAGTGGTTATAAGCTAGCCTCTGTAGCCAGACTTCATGGATTTAAATACAAGCTATACCACTTACTACTATATGACTGGGCAAGTTACTTAACCTCTGTTTGTTTTATTTCCTCATTGGTTAGAGAAACTACTAGTACCTACTGTATAGAACTCTTATGGGAATTAAATGAGTTAATTCATGTAAAGTGCTTAGAACAGTCCCTGACACATACGAAAGTTTTAATACATGTTAACCAGTATTATTGTGATTTAAATGAAATGATACACATGAAAGACCTAGGCACATAGTAGGAGCTCATCATTTATAAGATAAAGTCTTTCCACTCCTAGAGCTAAAGTCTATTAACTCAGATAACACATTGCAAGGAAATGGAATTTTTATCTCCTGTACTCAAGGTGAATGATAATCCCATCATTACCAAGTATTTGCTTTTCATTTGTATTTTCCTTATGCTCCAATATTTTGTTCAGGTAGAGCACCCCATCAGAATATGCAAGTGCCCAGAACTTGCATATTCACCAGAAAGGAAACTTTTGTTGTTCTAATAAGGAAACCAATTCTTCAAACCTTGTTAGAATTGCCAAACAGGGTTTCCTGCTGGGCCGTTTCATTTAGTTGGCATCTCCTACTGAGAGACACTGGTACCATTCACAGAATGGGGAACAGGGAAGACAGACAACTAAATGAGAAATGTCAATTTAAATTTGTCATCACTTTCCAGAGAAGACAAACAGATTTTTTTTTTTAACAGAATGAGTTTTAGGCATTAGACAAACTCATTGCATTTATATATGTCAGAGTTAAACAACAAACTTTAGAAATCATCTAATCCTACAATGGCGTAGTTCCAATTGATTGATGGCAGCTACTGGTATCAGTGAAGAGAGAATGATTCTGAGGCTAGTACCCAGCTCGGTGGGGAAGGGCTGTAATCCATTAGTGATGTCTGCCATGGGGAAGGAGTTAGTGTTGGATCCCACTTGCTGTGGTCTTTCTATTCCCGATCTAATCCAACATGTTCTTACAGATGGAAAGACTAACTAGTCTGCTGATGTTTTCAAATCCCTATATTGGAAAAAGAGAGGTTTAGACTAGGTTCATTTTTAAATGCCATTTTGATACATGCAAATTTACTGAGATATAAAGAAATGAATATCAATAAGAATGATCTGTGTATTTTGGGCAAGCAATTGGATATGGCTAAATAGATTTTATGAACTCTTGAATAATCTCTGATTTCTTGAATAGTTTAAACCATCTTTTTTTCCCACTCCTTTTGGTAGCTTTGTTTTCAATTTTTATTGCCTATAAAACATATAAAATAGTCTGATACTTGTTAAAATCTCTACTGATTCTCAAATATGAAGATGTCTAAATAAATTAGACTTTACTGGGAATTTAGCAATAAACATAAAAAAGAAAAGCATAAATGATACAATAGTCTTATAAGAGCTTTAACTTAAAGAGATGTTTTTCAAGTAGTTCAAGGATTTGTGGGGTTTTGTTACAGTTTTTGTTGTTTCCCTAACAGTAATATTAACTAGAGGATTTTTTTTAAAGCACTCATCTTTACATTCTCATTTGATCCTCTTATTAGAGGGTCAAATATATGAAGGAGGCATCAAAAGTCGTTTTATTCAGTTTTATTTCTTTTTAACAAAGGAGAAATTAAGCTTCAGAGATAACTGGTTGGAAATACCAATTAAATAATTTCTCTCTCTGTCTCTCATTTTGTGAGGAAATCAGAGATTAAAAAAACTAATGTCACTAATTTTATACAAAATGTCAGCCTCCTACATCTCTCCCAACAATTCCAATAGCCTTGGTTGCAAAATATCAAATATCAGGTTGTAAAATATTAAATGCTAGATGAAAGGCATAGAATTCCAGAATAATTGAATGAGGAAATTTACTTCTGGTGGTGGAATCAGAGAAGGATTCATGGATTAGAGGGGACTTGAGTTTGTTCTCAAAATTAGATAAAATGATCCCAGAGAAGTTTCAGGAAAGTGGTATAAAATTCTTATCTTGAAATATGATAGAGAAGAAGATACTACACAGTTGGAGTTAAACAAGTGGAAGACTATGTCTGTCTCCTCATGTTTCTTGGCTGTTATTTTCAAAACGGACATGTAGCAGCCAGAAGAAGTTCTACTGTAGGCAGTGACCCTGCTCAAACACAGCACAAGGTTTTTACTGACAAAGGGATCTGTTTCTTCAATGAATTCATTCTTTACCATTTGATTTCACTCCTAGACCTTTCCTCTCCTGCCACTTTTCCCTTGCTTTTTGCTTAATCATCCTGGAAAGAACAAGGATGTCTATCTCCCAGTGTTGGTGTGAGGATCATCATTGATATAAAAAGAGCACCTGGCAGATACCATGTGTTCAGTGCATTAGTTTTCTTCCTCCTTTCTCATTGTCAGAGGCACCTATCTGACTGGAAAGGAAAGAAAATATTTGATCTTCCCTGAGTAGAGCCAAGCCTGTGGATGAGAGTATCAGTACTGACATTGAACTTTGTGTGCATATGTGACATGGGGTAGTACACTTCATCAGTTTCTAGCACTGTTCAACTGGAGATGTGAGCAGATCTAGAGAAAAGCATGGAAATAACTCTAAATTAAGTCAACCTGGGAAACTGTTTAACCATAAAAAAAAATCACTTTATGTCTACAATAGTTTCCAACTTGCTCTGGCAGAAGTCATTCTTTAGAATTTTTACTAAATATTTAATCAGTATGAGGCAAATAACACATATAATATGTATAAGAATAGATAATGCTGCTGTGATAGGTTTTATTTCATTGAATAAAAAATATTTTTTATTTTTATTGAATTTATTGGGGTGACATTGGTTAATAAAATTATATAAATATCAGATGTATGATTCTATCATACATCATCTGTATAATGTATTGTGTGTTCACCACCCCAAGTCAAGTCTCTTTCCATCACCATTTATTCCCCCTTTACCATCTTCTACCTTCTCCTATTCCCCTTCCCTCTGGTAACCACCATACTGTTGTCTGCGTCTATGAAACTTAATTCTTAACTATTATTCTTAATATGAACTCAGTGTAGTTAAGAAAGAAAAACTGGAATTTTTGGATTTAATGTGGAAAAAAAGATATAAACATGCATCTTTACCTAGATCTATGCTTGTGTAATATAATTGCATTTATTTTTTTCCAGATATAAATGGTATATCTACTTACTATATCAAAATATTTTCTCAGTAAAAACCTTTGCAGGATAGATAAGATATTATAACAATTAACACATTATTTAATACAGTACATGTGGAAGTTTCTAAAGTACAAAGAACTCATTTCTACTATTAAGCTGTCTTATCATATTGCCTACCCCACAATCTTTTTAATTCCCTATGGTTTCCTAATAAAATATTTTTAATAGTATGTATGAAGGCCTATTTCAGCTTGCAAGCTATGATTTTACAAATTGCCATTATTGATCAGTGTTCCTTGAATACAAATGTTCAATCAGGTATTAGAATAAAATTTCTCTTTGGAGAAGTAATATGTTAGTCTGCCTTTACTGTAACTTTGGCAGCTTATCAGGTATCATCAGGGTTTTAGTAGAAACTAAAAACAAAACAAAAAAAACAAATTCTGTTTCTCTGGAAGGATGGCTGGAACATAAGAGCTACCTAGAAAAAGTCAAATGGTCAAGTAGTTGTTTGGAGTGGAGGTTGGGATGGTGCAGATCATCTGAAGTGGGACAAATATAGGTAAGAGAAGAGAGTTGGCCGTGGGGTTAGAACCAGATATTGGGCACAGGTGCCCACCAAGTTTCTTTCATTCATTTATTCAATAAATATTTTTGAGCATGTGCTATGTAAATATTATGTAACACATGCATATATACATTTATACAGCAGAATCTGTATGCAATAATAGTAAATGCAAAGAGCAGAGCCCTTGTCCCTTAGGGTTTATGATCTAATGCACTCTTGCTAAAAGTGTGGTTCCTGGACCAAAAGCATCAGTAACATCTAAGAACTTTTCAGAAGTGCAAAACCTCAAATCCCACCCATGATGTTTCAAGAAACACAGAGTGGGGCCAGTAATCTGTGTTTTAATAAGCTCTTCTGGAAATTCTGGTCCCTGAAAGTGAAGCTGGCACAACAAGTG
This sequence comes from Tonatia bakeri, assembly GCA_004024845.1. Classification (NCBI taxonomy): domain Eukaryota; kingdom Metazoa; phylum Chordata; class Mammalia; order Chiroptera; family Phyllostomidae; genus Tonatia; species Tonatia bakeri. The sequence continues at coordinate 121,650 of PVIA01004711.1, forward strand.
TGAATAGGAGGCAGAGCCTAAAGTGGCATGAAAGTTCTTGGTAAGGTTCCTTGATTTCTTGCTTGTCTCTTGGCCAACACATCATTTGGCTCTTCTGTGATGTTGCCTTATACCTAGGTTCCCGAATTTTCTCCCCTAAAGAATTACTGAATGGTTCCTTACTTATTCCTTCCTTCATTCATTCACTCTACAAATATTTGTGCAACATTTCTGTTCAACACTGTTCCAGGCATGGGGATGCAATAGCAAAAAAGGCAAGTATTATCCTTGCTCTTCTGGAGTTCAGGATCAAAATGAGATCTTAGAATATAAACAATAACAATGAAATAACCATAAACATTATGAAAGAAAAAGTGTTATGAGACAGAACAGACTATGTGTGTTTAGGGTTGGGCACGACTTAACTGGAGAGTCAGTAAGTACCTCTCTGAAGAAGCCATGTTTAAGCTGAGATGAAGGATGAGTAGACATTGTTCAAGAGGAGAGACTAGGCTGTGCAAAGATCTCAGGAGCGAGAACAACCTCAGCATGTTCAAGAAACGAAAAAGAGCAAGTGCAGCTAGATTGCGGGAGGTGTCTGGCTTGAGATTGAAACTGTATAGGTTGGCAGAGAACAGAGCATCAGCCTGGGAGGACACCATGAGCAAGAAGGAGATTCAATTGAAATGATCATTATGGTGGCAAGAAGGAAAACGGATTAGAATAGAAAAGTGAACTCAGGAAGACCGCCTTGGAGGAGACTGCTGCTCAAGTTCCCAAGTATAATGCCCAACAGAATGGCATAATGGGGGAAGGGGTCTAACAGGTGATACAGTGGCCTAACAAGCAGAGTTCCTGTATCAGGAGCAGGCTGTCACTCATTGGAATGGTTTTCAAGCTGTTCAAACTCCGAGATTAATGCCCAGACTTGACAGCTGAATAGAGAGAAGGGAGTTCACCTACATGGACCTCTTTCAGTGAACCTAGCCTCAGAAGTCTCTTATCCCATGTGTCACAACCTACCCTTATTGGTTAGTTTAGTTCCCCCCTTAAGTGTTGCCCTCTCACTGTTCTTTTAAAAGTGCAAATCTCTTGGGGAATTAAAGCTCTGAACTGTCTTTAATAATGCTGAGCACATCAGTTTGCTCCTGACAGAAGCAGGTTACAAGTTTCCTTGGTTAGGATGTTAAATGCTCTGATATGACCTTGGTTTCCCTCTGACCCAGGTCAGGACAAGGATGTGACATGACTGACACTTCTTACCCCACACATGGCCCCTGGTGACTGGAGGTTGACACCTTCACCAGCCCTCCCTCTAGGGTGCCCAGTCATCTCTCCCTGAGGAGCTGACAGCACATTGGCAATGCTGACAAATGACTCATTTCCAGCCACATAAAATGGCTTCAATCTTCTTTTTTTTGAAGCCTCACAGATTACCTCCTTCACCTCCAGCTTTTCTGACAGCTTTGCTTCAGCAGTGCATTATGTTAAAAACCACACTTATTATGCCAGAGCGGGTCTGGCACAATTAGAGTTCAGTTTTCATCACAGATGTTGATACACTGGAATGGCCTGCTTAGATCTCTGCTCTTGCAGGCCTTGGACTCACACAGGGGAGACCACAGCACCCGTTGCCCTGCCCACTTTACAATACCTCCCCAGGGGGTGGAAAGAAACTGTCCCCCCTGCATTTAATTCTATTTGATTGTGGGATACCTCCATTAACTGAGTCACCCAACCCCCCAAACAAGGAGGTATTAACTCAGATTCCTTTCATACCTCTTGGATGACCTGTCACCAAGCTCCCTTCTTTCCATTGCTTTGTCATCTGTCCAGTGCCCATTACCATGCCCCTGGAGCACATTGTCATCACCCTTTTTTAGAATATTGCAAAACCCTTGACATCAGTCCTGCCCCGGCTAATACACTCCCCAAAGTAATTGTTCTAAAATGCAGATTGGTCCAACTGCACTCACTGTCCCCAAGACTTTGATAACTTCTCACAGACTCTGGTATGAAGTTTTCATCTTGGAATTCAAGTTTTTCTGTAATCGCCTCTCATGCCTCACTATCCCAGGTCAACTCCCCCTGATCCTTTAATGCTCCTAAGTTACCAAGTTACTTTCATGTTCCCCTTGACATCCTACTCTTGGATTTCCTTACATTTTTGCTCAAGCTCATTCTTATCTGGCATATTTGGTTTTCATCTTTCTTAACCTCAGTAATCCCTTCTCATTCTGCAGGGCTCACTTAATTTCCAAGAAAATTTTTATGACATGCCATCCCAAAGGGATTAAGGGCCCCTTTCTGAGGTTCAAAGACTCTGTGCCCCCATCTATCCTACTATGAATCTCATTAACATATTGGTTCTTTTACTTGTCTTTTGCCCCGCTGAACTATGACCTCCTTAAGGTCACAATAGAGCCTTATGCACTTGCTGTACCAGAGACACACACAGTGAAAGGTGATTAACTATACAGCTCATCCTTTAGGCCTGTAGCTCCGCCTTGATCATGGTTAGTGTGTGTATTCTGGCCCTCCATACATGACACATTTTAGCATCTCTCACCCCACTTGATCTTTACAACAAATCTATAAGGAAATAATTGTAACCAATTTTACAGACAAGAAAATTGATCCTCGGGGAGGTTGAGTAACTTTCTTGTTTTCATGCCATTAGCACACAGAAGCGTAATGCATGTGTATCCACCAGGGAAAATCGACATGGATTTGAGTACAAAGTGGTTATAATTATAGAGCTAGACCTGGAAGAATAAGAAGAAATTTGTCAGTTGAAGTGTGGTGATTGGAAAATTATTCCAAGAAAAACAAAGAATATGTCCCTATGGGTTGATAACAACATAGGCACAGAGCTGAAAAGAGGGAGTTATTTAAGAAAATGTTCTGTCTGAATGTATCTCTTACTGTCTGTGTGATCTAAGCCAGTTTCTTTGCCTCAACTTCCTCATATGTATAATGGGAACAATAAAAGTTCCAAAGTCCTTAGATTATTCTGTAGATACAATCAAATAAATGTATATCAATCCTTAAGAACATTCTCTGACAAACGGCAATGGCTTAACTTATGCTTCCAATTTTCTATTGTTGTGGAAGAAACTGCTTCAGAATTAGTGCTGCCAACCACTTTACTTCGTGCATCAGGGTTGCAGGCAGAGCTCAGCTGGGCAGTCTGTCTGTGAGCCACATGGCGTTGACTGGAGCATCACATCTAGGATGGCTTCTGCACTCAACGTCTGGCACTGGGGCTGGGGTGGTGCTTGCACAGGGAAAGAATGCTGGCTGTCAGCCAGACGCTCAGCTCAGGCTGTTGACCAGACCGGATAGAGAGTGGCCTCTCTGCTGGCTTGGGCTTCTCAGAGCTGCGATTTGTTTCCCAGACAGGAAAGAGAACTGAGCAGAGCCAAGGCTCTAATTAGGCAGCCTCAGAAGTTGTACAGTGTCACTTCTGACACATTCTCTTGGTCAACTAAGTCATTAAGGCCAGCCCACAATCAAAAGGAGGCAATTAAACTCCACCTTTGAATGGAAGGAGGACAAAGAATGTATAGCCATCTTTAACTTACCATACAAATAGCACTACAGGAGCGATTATAACATTTAGAAGCAAGAGCTCTCTTCACTTCTATGAAAATATAGAATGTGCATAGAAAAGGGACATAGAACTGCTGAGAAACTACTACACCAGTATGGTAGAGTTGAAGGAATAGCACTATTTCAACCTCTCCACTACGCCCTGCAAAGCCAGTGAGAACTAAGCAAGTGGATTTCCCAGCCCCAGGGGGTGCATGTATAAACCAGGGACTCAGGGGCAGCACTCTCTGTACAGAAGTGAGAATGCTAAGAGCATCCCTGGGATTTCTTTTCTGAATCACCTGAAATGAAGCAGGAGACTCTTTCCAGCCTTTTTCTGTCTCTTACATGATGGAGGTCACACTGGGTTATTTTTCCAAACTGTCGAGGTAAGAGGATAAAAGGTCTCAGCTATCTTAGCCATCACAAGCTAGAGTTACTCATGGGGAACAAAGCAGGAGGCATAAAGAGGACACAGCAAAGTGGATGCTGTACATAAAAGACACTTGCTAGCACATTGTGGTTCACGTTTCTTCTCCCTACTGACTGCTCACTTTTTTAACCATGTTGGGTTTTGTTACCACAAGATATGCATGGCCTCATTTCAGTTCATTGATCTGGTTTAAAAAAAAAAAAACTTTGGGGGCACTGACTTGCTCTTATCTGTTAATTCTATTAATGCTGCTATCACAAGTTTACGACCTGAGAAAGACCTAAGTAATTCAATGATTTCTACTGTTCTGTTACTCTTATAAATTCCTGATACCAGTAATATATGTAAGTAAGTAGGCCCAGTATCCATTCAGAGACATGCTTTCTCATACTCACATGCACAAACACATACATATGGGCTATCAATACATCCTGCATTACCAGAGCCAGTCATGGATTTGCCCTTCTTCAGATGTAATTATCACTCAAACACATGCAAATTCACACATTTCATTCTCAAACATGTCCCATGTGGTTGATAAATTACGGTCACCTTAACTTTTAAGTATACACTCCCCAACAAAACATATCATACAAACAAACACACATCAAGACACATATACAGACATACAGATACATACCAACACACTGAATTCCCCTTCTCCCTATGAATACACATAAAAACATTCAACAGTTCTAAAATACATGCATATGTACCAGAATGCACAGATGCCGTCAAATTCTAAATGCACAGTTTCACATTCTTACCTAAATCATCCTTCCCACACTAAGAACACACCCCCACTCACACAGACACTTACAGATTCTCAGACCTACAAGCCTGTAAGACAGAAATCTAGGAAAATGTTGTATGAAGAAAAATGAAAATAAAATACATATAGACATGTATGCTAACACACCTCTCAATATTCCCTACACCAATGGCAATTTCCAGAAAGCTATAGTCACCTTACAAACACAGAAATATCCATGCCCTAATGAATGCCTCACACATACACATTCTGCAGACAAATCCAGGCATGTACTTTTTAAAAATATGATAAAATCAAGCTTCTACTTGTATATACAAAATCAGGTATAGAACATAGCAAAAAAATGCACCTGTGCACAAACATACACACTTCAACACACACACACACACACACACTTCTGACCACAACTTTCTTCTGCCCACACTTTCCCCCCACTTCATCTTACAGCCCAGACTTCAGTCAGATGAACATCACCTCGGAAATTTCCCTAAAAAACGAGTGTAACACAGACAGGCCTCCTAGTGCAGATAATCCCTCCGCCTGAGATGGGTCCTACCTGCTTTGTCACTCAGACTCACTTCCCTGGCCACCAGCATAAACTCCAGAAACACTTTTGCAAATCTTTCATTGGTCCCAATCTGGACAGACTAGTAGTAGTGCTAGAAACCTCAGAGGACAAAGAATTTTCACATAAGGAAGATGACAGTCAATAATGAAAGCAAAGGCCCCAGTGCTGAGGGAAAGGACTGAACTTGTAGTCAGGACCTCGGTTCCGGGCATTTCTCTGCTGTGAATTTAATGCTGGGGGACCTGAGGCAAGTTCCTGTCACTCTCTGGCCCTGGCCTCTCCACCTGTGACCTTAGAGGTTTGGACTTGACAGTTTTCTTTATAAAATCCCTAAAGCTGTAATTCAAAATATTTGAACATTTCTGAGTCAGGAACTGCTAGCACATAAAATGCCCTTATTTCAAATAAGGGCATTGAACCCTTCTGCCTTGAGTGGGGTAGGAAAACGAGTGCAAAGCTTGGAATTGAAAAGCCTCCATTCACATCTTTGTTCTGCCTTGAATTAATCAAATTACTCTCTGAAGTACTTATTTAGTAGCTACCCTGTGCCAGGTGCCATGCTTGGCATGGGACAAAGACTGCATGAAACGACCCCTCTTTCTTTACAGTTTATCTTGGGAGAATGATCCATCAACAAAGAACCTGAGTATAAATTATTTAAGTGCTATGAAAGAGATATTATCACATATAATTTCAACCCATATCATTATATTATATCCTACCATATTATTATCGTGTTCTCACATCTACAAAAATCCACCTGCATCTTCTTTTTCATATCCCCCCACTTCTTGTCACACACATCTTGACCTCTGATGAACTCCAGGCAACCTCCAAAGCCGCTTCCCAACTTATCCATGTTTTGGCATTGAGTCTCTATTTCTCATATGGCCAGAAGGGCTGAGCAGCCCATGCCCCGTTCCTGAAGTTGTACAGCATTGCACGGCACTGATATTTAATTTCATTACTTTTATTCATCCAGCCTTGGGTACTTCAGCTTGTTGGGTTCCAGCCGCGATTAATTGGTAGATCTCCCACTGACTCCTGATTAGCTGCTTTTGATTAGGGCCTAATGACTTCATTCGGTCCTGAATTCAAGGGGACAAGTTGCAGAACTGCCAGCAAACTGCTCAAACAGAATTACATTTGTTCAAGCCCTGAAGACATCACTTAAACTCAGCATACACTCCCTCATTCCACTTCCTCATTTCCTCGGACTGCGCGGCACAGATGCGAGAGAAGGGAAGCTGGTGATGCAGCTCCTGGCGGCTAGAGCAGATGTCACGAGAAGAAGGCCTGCAAGCTGACAGCCTGGCTGCATCGTGGCAGCCGCCGCCACAGCACTAATGCCCACACCACACCCACAGGGAAGGCTTTTAGCGTGTAAGAATGGCCCTGAAGTCTTTACCTTTCACACATACTGCTCACCTTCTCCTGGAACAAGATGCCCCCCTGACTTTGCCTGGATCATTGGTCAAACATCTGGGAGTCCTCAACCTGGAAGCCTTGACCCATGGCAAAGATGAGAAACACAGAAAAAATAGTCCCTACCCAGGATCCAAACTGACTTTCATTGCTGCAGGTCCCAGACCACAGCCTCTGACGGTCCACACTAAGGAGCAAGATGGTCTGATATATAATCTTGCCTCAGCACGTGAAACCCCTTGGGTGTGTGTTTAACATACAGAGTCCCAACTTTGGAGGCCCACCTCAGAAGAGTCTTGTCTAGCCCAATATTTTATTCTGCACATTTATTTATTGTTAAAAGTAAGTAGTTTGACAAACATTTATTTAACACTTAACCATGTGCCAGAGCCTGTGCTAGGCTCTAAGAAAACACAAGACTCCGTCCTCACCCTCTGAGAGCCACTGTGTCCTGGGGACACAAATTCTTTGATTGATAAGTCAGCACACTATAGTAAGTGTCTAGGACATAGTGGTAACTACAATTTGATCAAACTCTACACATACATGCACATACACAATGCACATACATGAGAATTTGCTAAACTGCCAATCACTTAAAATGCAGTTAAAAGGGAAAGAATTTTTCATTACCCCAGCCCTCAAAGTGTTCTCCCAAGAGACAACTGTTGTTAGCAGTCACTTTCAAATATTTCATATTTATATGTATACATTTTTTAATGAAAAAAGTGAAATTCAAGGAGGAAGAGAAAACAGTGAGTTGCCCAGAGTCACAGGATGAAATGATGATAATGGAGGTCACTATGGTTCCCAAACAGCTAAGCTTTTTTGTTAGGAGAAAACTTGAATGGCCTTGCCTGGCTCAAGAGGCTGTTCCAGCAATCTTAAGGTTGGTAGCTGCAGTTTTAAGAGCACTACACCTTGCAAACTAACAAAGAGCTGAAAGAAGATTGTGGCAAGGACACACAGTGGTAGGAGGCAAGCCACAAAACTTCCAAAAAACTCCTACAACTAAAGGACATCATCCACATAAGTTTCTTCTATAACTGCCATGCAGTCTCCTTACTTCACGTCTGTCCCCATCTTACAGAGGTTAAGTGGGACATTGGGTAGGTCTTCAGAATCTTGTGCCTACCCTTACCTGGCTTTGACTTCTGCATCTAAGCCAGTATCTGACACCAGGCCATCCCTGAAGCTGGTTCTCCCTCTACCTCTGGATGATGGCGCTACATTCCTGCCTCCTATGTTTCCTGAAACTCCAGGTCTTGTCTGTGAATGCTTGGTGTATGTTGGGCCTTTGACACTTCACGAAGTCCCCTGAGTAAAGTGATTGTCACTGCAATAGATGATATATATAGAATGGCCTTGCAGTGAGTAAGGTAGCACAGTAAGAAAAGCATGAGATTTAAAAACATATGTACCTTGTCTCTAATTCCAGTTTTGCCATTATGATTGACTAAACATTGGTCAAATTACAGAGTTCCTATAAAATTCATTTTTTGTATAAAAAGAGAATTATCATATTTACTTTCCAAACTTTTTTGAGGATTAAATAATGCAAGGAACTTGTAATATGTTTAACGTATAGTGGATCCTCCATAAATGGTAAATATTTTAATATTTTATTTACTAATATCTCTCCTACCCAGTAGAACACAAGCACTCAAGTCCAGGGGTCACTCTGTTTAATGGCTTTACTAATCCCAGCATTTAACACTGTGTATGGCACATAGTAAACATTTAATAAACATCCAGTAAAAAAGAATGAATGGGAGAATGAACAAATGGCAGTTTCTGATTACTGGCTAAATCAGAACAAAAAAAATGAGTTGTGGCCTTGGTCTTGGAGAAGGATGAAAGGCATTTCAAGCTAAAGAAAGTTTTTAGGCAATGGCAAGTGAGTGTGGGAAGCCAAGGCATTTTAAGGGAATGTAGAAAAATCAATGTACATGAAATATAAGATTCATACACATCACTCATCAGTGAGATGTTACTTATGACAACATATCGTATGGAGCACACCTTCAATACATGTTTGATAAATGATGCTGAAAATAATCACACCACACTGATGAGAAAGTCTTAAGTGACCAGAGCAACTTTACAGGATTCAGTCAGACTCTAGGTTGGGAAGTCACAACACGGGTTCACTTTGTGTTGTTGGCTAGGGCCCCCGAGAAGCTGACACAGCGTTCCAGGTAAATAGTGGGGGCCACCCATGCCAGGCAGTAATGAAGCAAATATAGGTGCAAGGGGTGCTGCCGAACTAAGACTGCATTTGGGCCCTGTACAATCTTAAACACACTATAGATTGCTTTCTATGGCTTTAATTCTCTTTCCCTGTACAAAGTGACCAAATGGAGGTGGCAATAAATTGATGAGGTGCACCAAATTGCATTTTCCTCAGTGTGCTAAATTAAAATTTCTCTACCAGCAAACGAAACGAGAGGGATTTCAACCAGGCACTATCCCTGGGGGAACCAGTAATGCACTCTTAGTAGATCTGAGTTGGAACATTGGAATTTTTTTGTAATGTTTGGAGACAGGCAGGGGACGGACAGCATTTCTGAAGGATGGAAGAAGGTAGAAAGGGTGGAAGCAAATAAGCTGGCTCTTGCCAAACCTCTGCCATGATTCTGCTGTGACTTGTGTCTTCTACAATGGCATTATTTGTCATTAGACCTGTTGTTTATGGAGCACTGGCCAAGTGCTATGAACTATACTAAGCACTTTTCACACATTATTTGAGTTAATCTCCAAAACTGCCTTGTGAGGAATTAACTCCAGGTAACAGACAAATAAACTTGAAATCAGATAGGCCAATTAATTTTCCTGGTGTCACATTGCAAACTGGTGATGAACTGGGATTCTAACACTGGTCCCTAGGATTCCAGAGCCTCAGTTCTTTTTCTTTTTTTATTTATTAATCCTTATAT
>PVIA01004712.1:0-43659 GCA_004024845.1 Tonatia bakeri
AGGGAACAAGCAAACTCCACAAGCTAAGGAACATAAACAAAGCAAAATGGAAAATAAAAAGACATAAAGAAAGACGGAGAGAAAAAATGAAATAATAAAGCACATTATGAAAAGGAGAGAAGAGTAAAAGAATACATTTTATGAAAAAAGGGAAAAGGACCCTAAATCCCTTGTTTAAAGTAATGTCTACATCCCATGTCCTTAGGAAAAAAATATATATTGACCAAAAAGTTCATTCTATTTTTAAGTAAAAATAAAAGACACATTTTTCATTTTCACCAATACCTGCATTGAACAATGTATTCACTGTTTTGTTCACTGTCTTCTGCCATCTTTCAGGCAACTTCATAAACAGCTTCCCCAAACTTTTTTTTATCTTTTTGAGCAATGAACTGTTCCCAGTGCCTTTTGCAGTCTTCCAGGGAATTGAATTTTTTCCATTAAGAAAATTTTGTAAAGACCAAAATGAATGGAAATCCAAAGGTGCAAATGTCTAATGAATACAACAGATGAATCGCACTTCCAAGCCAGGCTGTAACAGTTTTCACCTGGTCATCAAAGAAACATGCAGTCTTGTGTTGTCCTGATGGAAGATAATGCGTTTTCTGTTGACTATTTCTGGAAGCTTTTCATCGAGTGCTGCTTTCAGCTGCTCTAATTGGGAGCAGTACTTTTTTTTTAAACTGTATTTTACTGATTATGTTATTACAGTTGTCTCAGTTTTCCCCCTTTGCTCCCCTCCACCCAAAACCCCCTTCTCCCCCAGGCAATCCCCACACCATCGTTCATGTCCATGGGTCATGCCTGTAAGTCTTTTGGCTAGTCCATTTCCTATACTGTACCTTATACTCCCCTGGGTATTCTGTAACTACCTATTTGTACTTCTTAATCCCCTTGCCTCTTTATACTTTGCATTCCTTCATCTGGCAACCATCAAAATGCTCTCCATATTCATGATTCTGTCTCTCTTCTTCTTGATTACTTAGTTTGTTTTTTAGATTCAGTTGTTCATAGATACGTATGTATTGCCATTTTATTCATAGTTTTGATCTTCTTTTTCTTCTAAATAAGGGAGCAGTGCTTGTTGGAATTAATCATTTGGTTTTTGGAAAGGAGCTCGTAATACAGGACTCCCTTTCAATCCCACCAAACACACAACATCACCTGCTGTGATAGAGTGTTTAGAAGGCCGTTAGATTTCTACTTGGCTGTCATTACTTCCAATAGCCTTACTATTAAGCCTGTGGGAAAACCTAAAGGCCTTGCCCCACAAATCTTGTAACAAGAGTCTTCATATATGGTCTCATAGTGGACACTGTATTAGTCCAATTAATTTCCTGCCCCCTCTTTTACACCGTAAGCTCTTTCAGCACCAAGTTGTGTTCACCATATGGTAGTTGTTAGTAGCCATAATCACAAGACCCTTGCTCACATAATTAGTTAAGTGAATAGGTGGGTGAGTATATAACTGCACAGTAAACTGCACTTGGTTCAGAAAACTTCTTTAAACTTAGGCTTATTAAGACTATCTAATTGGATAGTAAACATCCAACCTCTTCCAATGGCTGTATCATTTGATATTATCACCAGCATTACATGATATTTCCGCTTGCTCCATTATCAACACCAACAGTCGGTATCTTCAGTCTTTTTAATTGTAGTCCTTCCAGAGTGTGTATAGAGATATCTCATTGTAGTTTTAATTTGGATTTAACTATTAAACAATGATACTGAGCACCTTGTGTTTATTGACCATTCATACATCTTATTGGTATAATACTTATTAATCTTTTGGTTTTCTTCAGTTGATTATTGTACTTCAAGTTATTGATTTGTAAATGTTCTTTATATACTCTGAATTCAAATCCTTCTTCAAATATATGCTTTGCAAGTATTTTCTCCCACTCTGCGGCTGGCCTTTTCTTTTGTTAATGGTGTACTTTGGAGAGAAAAACTTAAAAGTCCAGCTTCTGTTTTTCTTCTATGGTACAGTCATACCTTGGTACTCGTTGGCTTCAGAACTCGTCAAACCCTGCACTCATTACATTTTGACAAGAAAAAAAAATGTTTCATCACTCATTGCTTGCTCGCCACTCAGCACGCCTCTCTCACAATGAAACAGAGGTCAACCCATCAGTCCCATAATAGTCCGGTGCTCATCAGTTTTGGCACTCCTCTGAGTCCTAGAATGAATTAACGATGAGTATCAGGGTACTACTGTACATGGTTTTTTTGTGCTAAGAAATCTTCTCTAACCCAAGGTTGCAAAGATTTCCTTCTAGAACTTTTTAGTTTTTGCTTCTGTACTTAAGACTACGATTCTTTTCTGTGATCTAAGAAATCTTTGTTTAACTCAAGGGGTCATCAATTTTTTCTCCTGTTTTCTTCCAGTAGTCTATTGTTTCAGCATATATGTTTAGGCCTATGATTCATATAAAGTTAATTTTTGTAGACAGTATAAAGATACAGATTTTGTTCTGGCATCATTTGATGAAAAGACTATAGTCTATTGAATTACCTTTGTAACTGAGCATATATGTGTTGATCTCTCTCTGGACCATCTGTTTTATTCCACTAACATATATCAATCATTATACTGTCTTTATTTTTATGGATTTATAGTAATTCTTTTTTTTTTTTTAAGTTTTTTTTTTAAGATTTTATTTATTTATTTTTAGAGAGGGAAGAGAGAGGGAGAGAGAGAGAAACATCAATGTGCGGCCGCTGGGAGACATGGCCCGCAACCTAGGCATGTGCCCTGACTGGGAATCGAACCTGCGATACCTGGTTCGCAGCCCGCGCTCAATCCACTGAGCTACGCCAGCCAGGGCTGATTTATAGTAATTCTTGAAATCAAGTAGTTCAGTCCTTTAGTTTATTCTTTAAATCATTTCAGCTATTCTAGGCCCTTTACATTTTTATTTAACTTTTAGAATCAGCTTGTCAATTTCTACCAAAAAAAGCTTACTGAGATTTTTTTATTAGAATTTTACTGAATATATAGATAGATTTGTGAAGAATCATCATCATAAAACACTGAGTTTTCTGTCTATAAACATGCTATACCTCTTTATTTATTTAGATAATCTTTACTTTTTCTCATCAAAGTTTTATGGTTGTCACTGTAATAGGTTTTGTATTTAGTTATACTTACCTCTCTATATTGCATGGGGTTTTTTTTTGGGGGGGTGGCTTTTATTTTATGTTTTCATCACCATTTGTCCCCTGTATACTCTCTTCCATCTTCACTAACCCCCTTTCCCCCTCATTCACCACATTTATATTGTTAATGGTGCTATTTATTAAATTTTAAATTCCAATTATTTGCTGCTAATATATAGAAATAGTTATTTTTGTGTTTTGATCTTGTACCTTTGCAACCTTGCCACACTCACTATTATTCTAGTAAATTTTTCAGAGATTGATTACTTACAATTCTCTAAATAATTATGCTGTCAAAGATAACGGGAATTTTGTTCTTTTTAATCTGTGTACCTTTTATTTCTTTATCTTCATGCATTACATTGACTAGGACTATCACTACAATGTTAAGCAGAAGTCGTTGGTGTGTACAATCTTGCACATTCCATTTCTTACAAAAAAAATGTTCAGTCTTAGTCATCATGTTGCTGTCAGCTATAATGATCTAGTGGTGGTTTTTTGTTATATTGAAGAAATTCTCTTGTATTCCAAGGTTACTAAGGGTTTTTTACCCTGAAAATAAGTTGACGTTTCCCAAAGGTTTGATTGTTGTGTTTCATTTTGTTCACCTTTCTTGAAGTGATTGCATGGTTTCTTATCTTTGCTATTAATCTGAAGAAGTACACTGAATACTTTTTTAAATGTTAAACCAGCTTTGCATTACCAGGCAAATTCCAAGTAGTCATACTGTACTACTCTTTTTATCTTTTGTTGGATTTGATTTGCTATTTTGTTAAGGCTTTTTGTAGCTGTGAGGATGAGATATATTGGTATGCAACTTTCTTATAATGTATTTGTCTGTATTAGGATAATGCTGGTCTAATAAAACAAATAAGGAAGTATCCTTTTTTGTCAGCTTTCTGGAGGAATCTATGTAGTAGTGGTATTATACTTTCTTTAAATTTGGGAAGACTTCACCAACAAAACCAACTGCACCTAGATTTTCTTTGTGAAAAGAATTTTAGTTACAAATTCAATGCTGTAAGTCTATTCATGCTATCTATTCCTTTATGGGTATGCTTTGTATCTGTTTTTGTCTTTCACGGAATTTGTCTTGTTCATCACACTTGTCACAGTTGACATGAACTTGTTCATAACACTTTCTTATCTTTTTATCTTTTGCATGATCTGTACTTATGTTCGTAGCTTTATTTCTGATATTGGTAATTTGTGTGTTTTTCTTTTTCTGGATTAATTTTGCAACATAATTAGTCATCTTATTAATATCTATAATGAACCAGACTTTAGTTTCTTTAATTTTTTGTTTGTTCATAGTTTATTTTATTGATTCCTATATTTACTTCATTGCCTTCCTTCTTCTTACTTTGAGCTCAGTTAGTTACTTTCTCCTTCAAGGTAGAAGCGTAAGTCATTGAACCATTTGCTTTCCTTATGTAACAACCATTTAATGCTATAAATTTCATCCGAACCACTACTGTATTTCACAAATTTTGACATGTTGTGTTTTTGTTTCCATGCAGTTAAATGAATCTGATTTTTTTTCATTGACCCAAGGGTAGGTAGAAGAGTGTTGTTAATTTGCGCACTTTGGAGAATTTTGCAAATACTTTTCTGTTTTCTTGTTTCTAATCTAATTCTGTGATATCAGAGACAATAGTTTGTATTATTTTAATATTTTCAATACTTTAAGGTATAGAATATGCTCTATTTAGTGAATGAATGTTCCCTGTGTGCTTAAAAAGTATGTGTATTTTACTATTGTTCTGTAGAGTGATACAGAAAAATCAGGTCAACCTGGTTAATAGTGTTGTTCAGCTACTTCATATCCTTGCTAAATTTTGTCTACTTGTTCTATCAATTACTGAAAGAAGACTATTGACAACCACAGTTTTAAACTTTAATTTGTCTATTTCTTCTTCTGGTTCTGTCAGCTATATTTTTATACTTTGAAATTATGTACACATTTAGGATTGTTATATCTTCATGATGAGATTCATTCATCCTTAGGAAATGATTCTTTGTCACTAGAAAATTTCCTTATTCTAAATGTTCCTTGTTCCTTGTTCTCTATTTTGGAGACTTCTGGCCAAGATGGAGGCATAGGTAAACACACTGTGCCTCCTCATACAACCAAAAGAAGGACAACAACAATTTAGAAACAAAAAACAACCAGAACTGACAGAAAATTGAACTGTATGGAAATCCAATTACCAAGGACTTAAAGAAGAAATACTCATCCAGACCAGTAGGAGGGGCAGAAACAGGAAGTCAGGTGTAGAGGACTCACGCCAAGGTGGTGGCTAGAGTACGGGGCGGGCAAGGCAGCAGCAGGTGGATCAGTTGAAGTGGCGGCTGGTGGAGCAGGCAGCCCCACATTCTCGTGCAGATAAACTGGGAGGAGCAACTGGGGAGTAAGACAGAAGGCACGCAACCCAGGGTTCCAGTGCGGGGAAATAAATCCCCAAACCTCTGACTAAAAACACCTGTGGGGGTTGAGGTGGCAGCAGGAGAAACTCCCAGACTCACTGGAGAGTTTGTTGGAGAGACCCACAGGGTCCTAGAATGTACACAAGACCACCCACCTGGGAATCAGCACCAGAAGGGCCTAGTTTGCTTGGGGCAAGTGGGGGAAGTGACTGAAATCTGGCAGAGAGTGAAGCTATTCCCTCTCTGACCCCTCCCCCACGTACAGCATCACAATGCAGCCACTTGGGTTGTCGCCCCTTACTAGTAAAAGGCGTGCCAAGACAAAAAAAAATGGCCCAAATGAAAGAATAGTTCAAAGCTCCAGAAAAAATACAACTAAGCAGCAAAGAGGTAGCCAACCTATCAGATGCACAGTTCAAAACAATGGCAATCAGAATGCTCCAGGAACTCACTTAGTACTTCAACAGCATAAAAAAGACCCAGGCAGCAGTGAAGGTTGCATTATGTGAAATAAAGAAAAATCTATAGGGAACCAACAGTGACAGGAAGGAAACCAGGACTCAAACCAATGGTTTGGAGCAGAAGGAAGAAAGAAGCATTCAACCAGAACAGAATGAAGAAACAAGAATTTTAAAAAATGATGAGAGGCTTAGAAACCTCCAGGACATCTTTGAATGGTCCAACATCCAACTCGTAAGGGTGCCAGAAGGAGAAAAGGAAGACCAAGAAATTGAAAACTTATTTGAGAAAATAATGATGGAGAACTTCCCCAATCTGACAAAGGAAATAGACTTTCAGGAAGTCCAGGAAGCTCAGAGAGTCTCAAAAAAGTTGGACCCAAAGTGGAACACACCAAGGCACATCATAATTACATTACCCAAGATGAAAGATGAGAGAATCTTAAAAGCAGTAAGAGAAAAGGAGACAGTTACCTACAAAGGAGTTCCTGTTAGACTATCAGCTGATTTCTCAAAAGAAACCTTGCAGGCAAGAAAGGGCTAGAGAGAAGTATTTGAAGTTATGCAAGGCAAAGACCTACATCCAAGAAGACTCTATCCAGCAAAGCTTTCATTTAGAATGGAAGGGCAGATAAAATGCCCTTCCAGATAAGGTCAAGTTAAAGGAGTTCATCATCACCCAGCCCCTATTACATGAAATGTTAAAGGGACTTATCTAAGAAAAAGAAGATAAAAAATATGAATAGTAAAATGACAACAAACTCATAGCTATTAACAACTGAACCTAAAAAAAAAAAACTAAGCAAACAACTAGAACAGGAACAGGATCACAGAAATGGAGATCACATGGAGGGTTATCAGTGGGAGAGTTGGAGGGGGGGAGTGGACTGCATATAGGAGGGGGGGAGGAAAGGTACAGAGAATAAGTAGCATAAATGGTAGGTAGAAAATAGACAGGAAGAGATTAAGAATAGTATAGGAAATGGAGAAATAAAAGAACTTACATATATGACCCATGGACATGAACTAAAGGTGGGGAATGGGGGTGAGAGGGGATGTGCAGAGCAGAGGGGAATAAAGTGGGGAAAATGGGACAACTGTAATAGCATAATCAATAAAATATATTTCAAAAATCAAAACTAAAAATAAATAAAATCTATTTTGGCCCTGGCTGGTGTGGCTCAGTCGATTGAGCTCTGGCCTACAAACTAAAAGGTCACCAGTTGAATTCCCAGTCAGGGCAAATGTGTGGGTTTCAGACCAGGTCCTCAGTAGGGGATTTTCAAGAGGCAATTAATCAATGTTTCTCTCTTTCTTTTTCTCTCTCTAAAAATAAATAAATAAAATCTTTTTTTTAAACATATACTTTTTTTATAAATTTTTTATTTTTTTATTTTTTTTTTAGAGACAGAAGGGAGGGAGAAAGAGAGAGAGAGAGAGAAACATCAATGTGCAGTTGCTGTGGGCCATGGCCTGCAACCCAGGCATGTGCCCTGATTGGGAATCGAACCTACAATGCTTTGGTTCGCAGCCCGTGCTCAATCCACTGAGCTATGCCAGCCAGGGCTATAAATAAAATCTTTTAAAAAATAAAATCAATTTTGTTTGATATTAACATAACCACTCCAGATTATTTTTTATTAGTGTTTGGATGATATTTTTTGCCCATCCTTTTCCTTTTAACCCATCTGCATTTATTTTTAAGGTGGGTTTCTTGTGGACTGCATATAGGAGGGAATTACTTGCTTTTTCTTTCCAAATTGGACAATGTCTGTCATTTAAAAGGCATTTTTAAACCATTTTTATGTAGTTAAAATTAATATGGGTGAATGTAAATCTGCTACATTGCTATTTGTCCCACATACTTGTTGTTTCTTTATTCTGTGTTCTTTTGGATTAATTGAGCTTTTTTCATTATTATCCTACTTTACCTTCCCTATTTACTTATTAAATCTATCGCTCTGTTTAATTTTGACTGATTGCTTTAAGTATTCACAATGCACATCATTACCTTATCATAGTCTATCTTAAAATATTACATCATTAACGTACAGTTTAAGAGCCTTATAACAATATATTCTATTCAGCTCTGCCATTCTTTAAATTATAGATACCATACACATTATTATCACTTTTGTTCCAGACAATATTTTACAAGAAAATTTACAAAGAGAAAAATATTTTTCATACTTACACACATATGTACCATAACTGATTTTCTTCATTTATTTGTGAATATATAAATTTCTATTTAGTGTCATTTTTCTCTATATAAAGAAGTTCCTTTGGCATTTCTTGTAATGCAGGTCTGAAAAAGTCATCATTAACAATATTTACATTTGGTATATACAGAATACTAATTTGACCTTTTTAATATTTTTTTCTTTCAGCATCTTAAAAATGTCACTTTATTTTCTTTGGGCTTGCATTGTTTCTGATAGAAGTCTGATAAAATTCTTATGTTATTTTCTAATTTTATATAAGTAACATGACATTCCTGGTTGGTTTAAATATTTTATATTTGTCACTAGTTTTGTGCAATTTTATTATGATGTGCATTTGTTTCTGTCTTTTAAAATAGTAACTCTACTTTGGGTTTACTGAGTTTTTGAAATATTTGGGGCTTTAACATTTTCATCAAATTTGTAAAATCTTATCCTTTCTTCAAATATTTGTTTGTCAACATTTTGGTCTTCAATTAAACATATGTTATCCCACTCTATATTTTCCAGTTGGTCCCTGAGACTTTGCTTATTCTTAATTCATCTTGTTTTATTTTGGATTTTTCCTATTGTTATGACTTTAGTTTTACTGGTATTTTTGTTGCCAATGTGGAGTCTTTAATAATTCCCAGTGTATTTTTTTAGGTATTGTATTTCTCATCTCTACAAGTTATATTTATATTATTTTTATATGTTTCATTTCTCTCCTAATCATGTTCATGTTTTCTTTATATCATTTTAAAATATATGTTATTGATTATGCCATGACAGCTTTCCCATTTTATCTCCCCTTTATTCCCCTCTGCCCTGCATCACCAGCATTCCCCCACCTTTGTTCATGTCCATGGATCGTATATGCAAGTTCTTTGGCTTCTACATTTTGTTTACTATTCTTAACCTCCCCCTGTCTATTTTGTACCTACCATTTATGCTTCTTATTCCCTGTACCTTTTCCCCCACTCTGTCCCTTCTCCCTCTCTGCTGATAACCTACCATGTGATCTCCATTTCTGTGATCCTGTTCCTGTTCTAGTTGTTTGCTTAGTTTGTTTTTGTTTTTATGTTCAGTTGTTGATAGTTGTGTTTGTTGTCATTTTACTGTTCACATTTTTTATCTTTTTCTTTTTCTTAGGTAAGTCCCTTTAACATTTCATATAAAAAGGGCTTGGTGATGATGAATCCATTAACTTGACCTTATCTGGGAAGCACTTTATCTGCCCTTCCATTCTAAATGAAAGCTTTGCTGGATAGAGTCATCTTGGATATAGGTACTTGCCTTTCATGACTTCAAATACTTCTTGCCAGCCCCTCCTTACCTGCAAGGTTTCTTTTCAGAAACAAGCTGACAGTCTTATGGGCACTTCTTTGCAGGCAGCTACTTCCTTTTCTCTTGCTGTTTTTAAGATTCTCTCCTTCTCTTTCATCTTGGGTAATATAATATGATGTGCCTTGGTGTGTGTGTGTGCTTTCTTAGGTCCAGCTTCTCTTAAGTATGGTCGTAAAATAGAGGAAGAAGTGAAGGCTATACAAAATGAAATAAAGGAAAATGCTTTCTTTATATCTTGTACATATGAAGCATATTTCTTTTTCTGTTTTCTTCTTTTATATTTCTGAATCTGTTTTTATTGACTTATTTTCTTATGGTTATGTTTTATATTTTTCTTCAAATTTCAAGTCATTTTTTTAAAATTTATCTTTAGATTTTTCCATTTTGGGGCAACGGATTTTGTTGTACTTCTTTAGAGTGCTGGGATTTTTCCAGCACATTCTTAAGTTAATTGTGCACTAGTTTGATCCACTTGTTACATGGATTTAAATACTTTTGGTGCATATCTAGGTTTTATTTTTGTTCTAACATAGGCCCACTTCTAAGTTATGCACTTTCTATGATATCTTCTGAATACCCCAGGTCTCTTCACCCTGGCTTGAGTTAGAGGGAATAAAAACTTCCCAGTCCTGTGTGAGCTCTGGGAATTGTTGTCTTATAGCCCCAAGCAATAGTTATTTCCTTGAAGTTACTCCTGTCTAGCCTTGTGTAGTTTCAGCTTATGCATTTGCAAACTACGCTTAATCAAGCAGACCCTTCTGTACGTTTCAGGCACTCTTCAGCCCCTGCTCTCAGTACTGTGCCTCACGGATTCTGGCTCCTTGACACTCTGAACTCCAGCATCTCAACTCTGCAAGACTGCTGGGTCCTGTTTGTGTTCCCCTCCCCGGGCCACAGTCCAGAAACTTTCTTAAGGCAGAAAATGCTTGCCTCATTTGCATTCAGAAATTTTGAGCATATAAATATTGATATCTGCTGGCAAAGAGGAATTATTTTTTAAATCACAATAAATAGTGTGCATAATGTTCAATGGCATCAGTGGAGTTTTGCGGGGAGGGGGGTGGCTGGGGGAGTGAGGGCACAGGGATTGCTGTGAGAACCCTGAAATGGTATTGGAAATGCTTAGATAATTTTCTGAAATTTGGTTTCTCAGTTTTTTGATAAATTAGATTCACAACTAAGCTTTACCTTGCTTTAGTCATTGGATTAAGAAAATAAAACACTGATAAAGCATTTTTCTCAAAATATGTAGAGTGATGAGTATTATTAACCTTCTTTCACAGATGGAGAGACTGTGGTACAGAGAGTTTAAAGACTTGTCAAAAGTCATAGAGCCAATAAATTGTTGGAGTCAGAACAATCTCAGTCATTAACTTTTATCTAAGGGTTTAAAATACTTATGTCTATAGCCTGCACAGGTAAAGTGTCTCAGAATGTGTTATTTTGCTGGAAAGCTCTTTTTCATTAAAAAAAAATCAGAATTTTTATATCTTCTTGATGCTAGTGATTCTCTGTGTGTGAAGTTCAGCTTTAAGTATGACACTTATCTAGAGTTTTGAATTATTAGTATACATATTATCTTAATTGCTATTGTAAGTTTAAAACAATATTACCCAAGTCTTCCCAGGTGTCACAAGACTGTGAAAACATGAAGTGTTGACCTTAATATTTAAATTTGTCAGATTTACCTCTGACACCCAATATTATAGGATCTGAAATCACCATTGAGGTGCCTCCCAATATCCTGAGTCCCTAGGGGGACCTCACATGTGAGTTTCACTGTCTGGATTGTCTCACTACCTTCTCTCCAGACTTCCTTCATGCATACACATGCATGTGTGCACAGGCACTTACACACAAACTCACATAGGCACACACACTTCTCATTGCATACCAGCTCATGAAAATTGCTTTCATGGGTGGAAGAGATTTTGCATTTACTCAAATTGACCACTCCACTAAAAATACTTTAAATCAATGGCTTCAAGCCTATCACTTTCACCTACTATAATCCCATTAGTGACAATGTTTCACTATGGAATCAATTCTCAAGTAGGAAAGCATATTTTTGAAACCCAATACCCAATTCAAGCCTCTTGCCCAGAGATTCTGATATACCATTTCTTTCACTTTACTGTCCATCCCCAGCACTGAGAATTGCTGCTCAAAATAAATGCCATAGCTAAGAACTAAACACAAAATACTGTTTATTGCAGGAAAAAACAACTGAAAGTTTCCACTCATTGCTATAATCCCATATATTCTTCTATAATGAGGAATATAAAATACATAATGATTCCAGTACAGAATTTAAAAAGAGGGATTTAATTCAACCTTTGGCTTCAGTGTTTAAATAAGTAATAAAACCTATGTTCTGACAGGCAGAAGTCTTTTGGTTTTTATGTGGCTCCATCTTAGAAGGGAAATACATTTGGATTATCCAGCAAAATGCCAATGATAGCCAGAACCCAGCATAAAGATTCAAGTTTAGTAAAATCACACCCCAGTGCCTTTGGAGAGATTATCTTGGATTAATGATTTTTAAAACAGTCAAATTATGAATTATTTTACAATGAGGTAACATAAATTTTATGACTTATTAAATAATTAAAAGAAGTTTGCTTTGAAAACACAATAACTTTCTTGTGAGTAATAATTTGCCTAAGAATCTGATTACCCATAATTATTAATAGTTTTTAAAGATGAATGGTGTGTTTTAATCTTTTTAAGTTTTCTAAATATCCATCTGTGATTATAGACATAAAATGTTCATTGTGTTTGAATTTCACACATCACATTTTTAGGCAAATTCAACCAATGTTTCCAAATGATGACGCCTATAATCAATTTGTAGGGTTTTTAGAATCACACTTGATTATCCTTCAGAAATAAACTGTGTATATACTAATCTCTAACTTTCGAATCTGCAAATAAGTTGTTATGAATTACTAGTATTCTGTCTTTAGTTGCAATATATATTCATAAAATACAGTAAGGTATTCTTTTTTTTCATGCCCTTTCTATCCAAACCCTTTAATTATAATTTTTCTGGAACTACAGTAATAGATCAGGTAATCTCTAGTGGCACATTGTAACATTTTATTCTTGTTATTTATGTAAATAAAGACGATGCTTAGCATTCCTAATGGCCACTTCCATTCAGTAAACCAAAAATGGACACATTCCAAGTGAACTTTATTGCTGTAAGAGACCACTGTTTTCATATATTATGCATAACAACCTTACCTTATTTAAAAGAAAAACTACAGAATTGCTCACCACTGATTAAGGAAGACATATTCTCCTAGGCCATTTAAAAAATTACCTCCTAGTTCTTTTGCCTATTCAAATCCTGCAGCCACTCAGTGTGCCTCCCCGGTGCCCAAAGAGCACTGTTCAAAGCCACGTTTTATAGGAGAATGTGCTGCACATCAAGTGATTCAAATTGTAAACAGACGTAGGAAGGGCAAACACGGAGACTCGGGGGCAACAAAACAGACCGACCTTCTCACCAACCTCTTTCCGAAACCTTTTCTTTAACTGTGTTCAGTCCAGAAAAGCAAAAGCAGCAGAAAAAAATATTAAATGAAAACTGATCCTCAGTAGCTGGATTTCCAGCACTTGGTTGTCCACCCATCCCACCTTGCACTTCAAAGAGCAAAGGGGAAGGGACGCAGGGCAGAGAAGCAAGGCAGAAAGAAAAACAAAGGGTATTTACTGGCCCTTGGAGATCTGGTTACCAGCCTGAAAAACAAGAACAGATGTATTTGCATGATTATAAAATAAAATGCCTTTCAAATAACTTAATCTTTGGGAATATTACAGTGTATACATTTGTTTTTAATTCCCCAGGGACAGGCAACAGACTGTGGGATCCTTTGTTTACCCCAGGGAATAAAGACGGAAGATTCTTAGATACATCTCTGAATTCATGGTAGTGAAAAACACGTGTGGAAACCAAGAGGATTACAGTATTATCCTGCTATTGTTTTCTGCACTATATCCACTTCAATCTTCAGGAAAATGAAAACAGAAACGGGCCCAGGAGATTATAAACAGGCAGTTGCTGTTGAAGTCTGCTCTGCCCATGTTGATACAGCCCAGGATACAGGTTTGTTTCTTCAGGTTCTATCAAAAACCCACTCTGAATGTGAAAAGAATTAGTGGAGGTAAAATCACCCAAAAGGCAATTACTGTCTTTTCTCCCCTAGGAGTAGATTTCAGCCAAGCAGACATAAAAATATAAAGTTTCTG
The DNA here is from genome assembly GCA_004024845.1 of Tonatia bakeri. Taxonomy (NCBI): domain Eukaryota; kingdom Metazoa; phylum Chordata; class Mammalia; order Chiroptera; family Phyllostomidae; genus Tonatia; species Tonatia bakeri. The sequence continues at coordinate 13,850 of PVIA01004712.1, forward strand.
TCATAGCTGAAGAGTTCAAAGCCAAGAGGCAAAGCACATGGGCTTTGGAAACGTTCGTGGCTAGTGGTAGGTAATAAAGAATATAAACGCAGCAGCTCAGACTAAATATAAATTTAGAGAAAAGGGGAAGAACAGTGTGTGCTGCTCCCCCATGCTGTGCTTCCCTCGGACGAACGCAGACTTCATTTTCCATTTGGCACAGAAAGAACCTGGACCCACCCCAGCTGGATCACTCAAAGAGCCCTCCAAGTGTTGTGTCCGCAGGGCCCACTTTTGCTCTGAACTAGATGACCCTGGGCCAGCTGTCAAAAGGCTGAGCCTCATCGGGTAGCACCAGGCCATCAGGGTCAGGAATAAAAGAAAGCTGACTGGCTCATAGGGTTACAATAACGTCACGCAAGGTCGGCTCACTTTTTCCGTTCCAAGCCAGGGCTGGCCTGTAATGGTGATACGGTAATATTAATAACAACAGGGACAACCAACACCTTTCAGGGAATGGTTTCAAAATGCTTTCCAAGGAAAGGCTGGTTATTAATTCCCCAAATGACAGATAAGAAAACTCAAGCAGAGAGAAGGAAAATGATTAGACTCAGGGTGCACATGGGAGTCGGGTCACAGCTGAGAGAAAGCACTGAAGCTTCCTTCGCAGATCAGGTTCTGGTCCTCAGAGAATCACTCCACTCTGCTGGAGCCCTCCTGCTCAACAGACTGCTCTGCGTTCAGGCAAAGCCTCGGCGCTCACGTGTTGCTTTAAAGCCTTCTGGTCCCATTAGCTGACCTCCTGATTTAAACAGGTACACAGGTTGTCTTTACTGTCCCTTTTATTTTTTTTTTACATCCATTCGAAATCTGCTGCATATGCAAATAAAAAAGAACCAAACAAAATGCAGAATTAAACAGACAGATGTGTTTACTTCTCATGACAGTACAAAAAGGTATTTTAATGGATCCACATAGATAAACTCATCTCAAAGATACATCGTCTCATGTTCCCTTGAGTAATTCAAATAATAGCTTGTGATTTATGTAAAGTAGGATCAAGCTTTCAAACTTTTCTGTCAAACTTATCAGCTACTGTTATTCTTCTATTTATAGTGTACAATGATTTTGGAGTCCCTAAAATATCTGGACCTTCTTTTTAAGCAGTCAACACACATTGACTAAGCACTTACTAATGTTATTAAAGAGGCAGCATAACCTTGCAATTAGGATCAAGTACTTGAGGGCAAGCTCCACTCTTAATGAGCTAGGGGATGTGACCTTGGCAAGGTCCTTAACTTCTCTACCCAGCTTTCTCATCTGTAAAATGGGAATGAGAGGAATCACCTGCTTCTTAAAGCTGTTGAGAGGATGAATGAGCCAACACACAGAGAGGGCTTACAGAAGTACCAGGTGCATGGGAAGCAACTGCATGCTTGTTAGTCCGCCACAGGGCTTTCACTGCCTAATAGACAAGTTCCATACAACGACCCCTGCCTGTGGGGAACAATACCATAATGAATAAGTAGGAAACAGTGTGTGCATTTGTCATAGTGTTTGGCTGAATGAGAACATAATAGAGATAGTTAAACAGAATGATAGTTTCAGAAGTCAAGGAAGACTTCCTGGAGGAAAGAATGAGGTTTTCCTCCAAATAGGAAAAAAAATGCTCCCTTTATTTTCTTTGTCATTCATAGTGTCTCATATTATATACAAATTAGACCAGTGTTTTTGTAAGGAAAGGATGAATTCAGAAATAATTAAACCTGTTTAACAATAGAAAAAAAACACAAAGCATTTAAGAGAGATAATCCAAAGTTAGCTCCTGGTATTTAAGAATAAGGATGATGAATTAGAATAGAATAAAGATTCTATTTCTATTATAGAAATAGAATCTGCTTACTTATTAACTGCACCCTAAAATAGCCTTGGTACTCTGCTTTATCAACTAAGGCCTCATTCATCCTATTGGATTCATACATAAAGTCTCCTTTTCATTTATCAAGTATGTTTTTCCCCTACAACCTTCTAAGCACTGTTGGAGTGCTAAAATTTGGAAATTAATAATACATTCCTTATCTTCAAAGTGCTCTTAAACAAGTATATTTTAATTAGTATGTTAATTTATCTAATAATAAATTCTTATCTAATCACTTTTTAAATTAGAAAATTCAAAAAGTGAAAGGCAGATTAATAAAATAATCATAAACCCATTACATAAGGATAACCACTCTGGTATACTTCCTTCTAGTCTTTTTACAGGTCTAATGAATAAATGCATGTGCAAATAGTTATGACTATACCTCATGTGCAATTTTAAAATTGGCCTTTTTCATCTATATCATAAAGCATTTTTTCAAGTCATTAAAATTTTCATTAAAGGCATCATTTTTATTGTTGTATAATATTCCATAAGATGGGTGGTCCATGAAATAATCATTTCAATATTATCTAAAGATGAAAGTAAACCTATGACTAACTGAAGACATTGTAAATATCTGTTCATTCACACAGATGGTGTTGGATAAAAGGAATTCATTTTCTGAAAAACAGGCCACCTTTACAAAGCCAAAGGCCTTTATAAAGCCTACAACCTGCAGAGTATGGGCTGTGTTAAAATAAAGCAGCCCCCGGGGGCTGCCCAGACCTCTCACACTGTGGCCTCCTTCTGCTGTATCCCATTCTACAATCCTTTTCCCCCAGGCTTCGAGCTTTACTGGTTAGGCAACTTTCCCATCTTCTGGACTCTTGGCAAGGAAAAGACCAGATTCAGGTGAGTTGCTGGGGAAAATAATCTAGAAACTTGAAGTTCTCCTAATAACCTCACAACTTTCTTTAATAGAAACTAGTTAAAAATGTAAGCAATGCACAGTGTGTGACTCTGCTGGTCGTCCACAACACCCTCGCTTATGTAACTCAGGCATTCCCATTTGTTTGCTTCCAGACTCACTTCCTTTCAGGGCCATGAAATTAAGTGGTTATACAAAATCAGCTGTCAAACTTGGCACCGCAGTCACATTTCCATGCCTGAGAAGACAGGCACTTTTCTAAAGAGTAGGAATATGAGGAACTTTCTTTACAACTAATAAAACTAACATGAGTTTATATTCAATAAAATTTCACACCAGCATAGTTTTTCACACCTTTCATAATAAAGTAAATGGCCATGCTGTCTTCATATGGCATTTTCAGTTCTAGACCAGAGTCATATGGTGATCTGAATTTCTTCACAGATGAGGAAAACAAATTTCATTGTGACATGCTCACTGCATTTTAGTCTAGTTATAAAAAATAAATGGGTGAGTTTTAGGGGTTTTTTCCCATAACTATCGTGTGTCTAACTATGGATAGGTATACTACAACTGGAGAGCCTAAAGCCTCCTGGAAGATGATTCATAGCCAAATATCTGTTTTACAATTTTCTTATTGGCTTCCATTGGGAAATCAAGTGTGGGTTGCTGAAGAAAATTATGAAGACATAATAAAGTTACAAATAAGAATTTTCTCTTATATTCAATTTAAACTGCCACAATAATGCTGCAAAATAAATCACCCCAAAACTCAGTGTTTTAAATAATAAGCATCTGTTTTGCTCATAAGTCTCCATGTCAGAGACTATGATGGCTTAGCTGGGCTTGGCTGGACATTCTGGCCAGGATTCACCCAGCTGTTGCCGATGAGGATGGCATCCACCAGGACAACTGGGATGATTTGGCTTTCCTCCCCACATCTCCCCTTCCAGCAGGCTAGCCTGGGCATGTTCTCATGGCAATCTCAGAGGAACAAGAGACAAGCAGGAACACACAAGGGCTTTTTCTAGCCTTTCTTTGTGCTGTCTTTGCTAACTAACATTTCCTTATTCAAAGCAAGGCAAAAGTTCAGCTCAGATTCAAGGGACAGGGCAGCAGACTCTACCCTTTAGTGAGAAAACTGCAAAGCCACGTGACCAAAGTTGTAGCAAGAAGGAACAGGTGAAGAATTGGAATCATTATCATAGACAATCTATCACAACCTTATATTTTTAAATAACAACAATTATAAAATAAGATAATTAAAATTTTTGAGAGGTAATTGAGTTTAATACTCTAAAGTACCACAGAAAATAAAAAGATGACCATAAATTAATAAAACAATTAGATGTTGAAAAAAATCAAGAGACCTTCTTGAAAACTGTTCCTCGGTATCTTAACAGCAACAGAATGGTACTTCTTGATATCTTAGCCCCTTTTTTCTAATGACTGATGGAAGAACATTATGTTTAGAAAAGTTTATCTGAATAAAGTAGGAAATAAGATAAACAAGACAGAACTAGTAATTTTAGCTTCATTACAATTCTTAAAATAAACCATAGAGGTGCATTTTATCTCTGGGTACAAAACTTTAGCCCTGACCAGGTGGTTCAGTTGGTTGGAGTGTCATCCCATACACCAAAAAGTTGTGGGCTCAATGTCTGGTCAGGACAAATATGTAGGTTGTAGGTTCAGTGCCTGGTTGGGGCACGTATGGGAGGCAATGATCGACGTTTCTCTCTGGCATCAATGTTTCTCTCTGTCTCTCCTTCTCTCTCTCTCTTGCCCTCTCTCTCTTCCTGTCTCTCTCCCCCTCTTCCTCTCTCTCTCTAAAAATCAATAAATATAGCCTCAGGTGAAAATTTTAAAATAAGAAAACTTTTCCAAGGACCCTCAGTCAGAGAGTAGAAAGAGTTCAAATTTAGGACTAACCGGACTAACTATCCAGGGGATGTAATGTGCAGTGTGGTGACTGTGGTAACAATACTGCATCGTATACTGTATTTGAAAGTCATTAAGAAAGTAGACCATCACAAGAAAAAAAATCTGTAGTTAAATGTAATGATGGATAAGTAAATTTATTGGGGTGATCATTTTGCAATGTATGCATATATCAAATCCTAATACTCAATTAAAAAAGAAAGAAAACAAATATGAAACTAACAAAAGCAGATGTCGTTTCCATATTACATCAGAAACATATAACAAGTATTTGAAATCAAGTAAATACTCTTCCTTCTGCCTAAAATATTTTCCCTCCCTCAGTGCCTAATTAATTCTTCCCTTGCTTGAATCTCTTCAGGTCAAGTTTCATTTATTTTGATAAACCGTCTTGATCACCCCTGTCATACTTCCCTCTGTAAGCCATGTACTTCTTCCAATAGTGATCATGGTTTCATATTTGTTTGTGAAATATTCGATTCCACATTCCTTTCACTAGACTTTCGGCCTGAGATCTTTTCCGGTTTTGTTCAGTTCTCTCTTTGGACCCAGTATAGTTGCTGGCATATAATAGCTTTTAGTTTATATCCAATAGGTGAAGAAATAGGGCAAAGGTAGTGAGTGGGAGAGCCTGGTTATTGGAAAGATGTAATAGTCTTATAAATAAGAAAGCACTTCCATGGCTGATGAGACCTAAAAGTTTCTTCAAAGTGAAGTTTTAGGTACCATATTTCCAAATGAAGGGGTGAAATCTAAAATACACATTGTAATGTTCTTATGTCATGGGTTCAATACATGAATATTTTGACTCATAGTAACAACTGCATTTTATATTTTAGTACTAAGAACCAAAGGACGTCAATGTGAGAAATTTATCAAATAAATGCAGTTCCTCCCATAGGATAATCCCCCTTTATTCCCAGCATTTTCAATAGAAAAGGAGGATGAAAAAGGATATATATTTTATACATGATTCAGTCTGCTGATGTAAAATCGAAGGCTTCACTGGGACACTCAGCAAGAGTCTAGTATTTTCTGGAGGCAGTTGGGAATTGTGTGCATTCTCTCTTTACCATGAACTTGCTCATGCTACACTATTTTCTGTGATAGACAGATGCTTGCCAGGGAATAATTTTTTTTTTCTGGTTGTAAACCAAAAAGTTAGAGGGGCTTCTTTTACCTATCCTGAAAGGTTGCACCTAAGATTGAGGTATTTTACTTAAACTGATAATGGAATTGGAAATTGCTTCAAGGAGGACACTTTAGTGCCTGCCTGTCATGGTTACACATGGAATGAGGCATGTCCTCCACAGCCTCATACCCAGGTAAATGCCTTATGTGTAGGGACATGTACATCTCACACACTGGCTGCATTCAGTCCAGTGAGTTGACTGAGTATCACCTCCTTTAAAATTCTCAGAATATCAGAGTTTTTGATACTAGGTTAAATGTTACTGTTTTCAATACAGAACATTCAAATGGAAAAAAAGGCCTTTTCATGGTGGACCCAGAAATATCATGATAAAATTTTAACACCCAACGTCATCAGTACAGTCAACACAAAAGCAGAACTGAGCTGAGGCATAAGGGTAGTCACATAATTTACTTCAATTCATTTTAGTTGCAACATTGTGGCTCTAAATAACTAATTTACTGAATCACTTCTTTTCATTAAGGTATGTTTGCATTCACCCATGCATAATTTATATAAGAAGAATATGTCAAGATAGGCTTTTTTTGTTTATCTGTACTTGGGATTATCCAATAAATACATAATTATAAAGATGGCACAGTGCTTCATATCTGGTAAATAATGAATAATTCAATGTGAGCTGTGAAAATAAGAGATAGAAGGAAAAGGAGGGAGAAGAGGAAAGAAGGAGATTAAAAGAGGAGAAAGGAAGAAGAGAAAGCAGAAAAAAAAGAAAAATCTGTATGTATGATGTTACTTCATGCCCCACAGTGAAAACATCTTTCTCAGAAAAAAATATCTTACTGGTATTGCACTCTATTGTTGAACTCCATTGGAATATATCCTTTCCCCCAAATATTAAATATTGATATAAATATTATATTTTGATAACATATTTCCACAACTCTCTTCTACTTCAATATATTCAACTATTCTGAATCACACAGACCTGTGATAGGTCTTGAAATTAGAAATTACCAATATTTGGTTTATTAGCTCAAGAAATTGAGATTAAAGAAGATACCTGTGTAAATAAACTATTATACTAAAAGACTAACAATGCAGAACAAATAAGATCTTATTTTGGAACAAGAGAAGAAAGTACAAGCTCCCTTGGGAAGAATAACGGAGAGAAAACAGATGTGAATATTTCACAAAAGAGATGATGCTTGATCTGGGTCCTAAAGAATCCTTAGAGATTCAAAAGACTGATGACAGAGGGAAAGCATTAGGAGAAAGGCTTGGAGGTTGAGGAGGTAATCGCAGAAGCCTGACAACCTGAAGAAGCAAGGTGCACTGAGGGTCCTGTGATGGAAGCAGAGCTGGAAGCTAAGAGAAAAAGAAAGATGAGTTGGGTGAGTAGACAAAGACCAAATCACAGAAGGCCTTGGAAGATATGCATGGATGATAATGATTTATTTTGTAGCCAGTGGATTTGAAGCTTGGGAAGTAAAATGATATGGTTTTCATTTTTTTTTTAAACTTAACTACCAACAATGTGGAAGACAGACTTGGAGAAACCTTGGGGGAAAAAGATCAATGAGCAAAATCTTAAAATAGTCCAGAAGAGAGATAATAAAGACCTGAAATAGTGCAGTAGTCTGAAATGGGAGACAGGCTGACAGATTGAGAGATGTTAAGTAAGTAGAACCTATAACATCCAGTGACCAGATGGGTATGAGAGATTAGGTATTGGCAGAAAAAGAGACAGTTGTAATTATGTCCAGATTTTTGGTATATACATAAGAGCAAAAGCAAGTCTAAGGAGAAAGATAATAATTTTGTTTTTAAATGTGTTGAATTTTCCTGAGGAATATCTTCTTAATTGTAACAAGAAGCTCCCCCTCCTGTGCTCCTACCCCCCCCCCCCCCCAAAAAAAAAAAGGTAGAGAGCTAAGGAAAGAAGCCTGGAACAGAGATATTGGTTGCAGTCATCAGCATCCAGGTAGTACTGGATGTAGTAAGCAGTGAAAAGTTGCCTGGGGGTCCATGGAATTGCAAGGAGAGGCCAAGTGTAAACTAAGGAAACACCAACATCTAATAGGAAAATAAAAGAAGAGAGGATTGGAATGTGAGAAAGAGCAGCTGAGATGCAAAGGCGAACCAGAAGTTGGTACAGGAAAGATTTTTATGGAAAAGGTTGCAGTCACTAATGAAGCCACAAAATTCACATGGTTGGTTGGTTTTATGGGATACAGACATTATGTTGTTTGTTTTGAATTATCATTTACAAGCAGAATTTGGAGATTGCTTTAGAACCTAAGCTTTTGTCCTTTATACTAACTATTCCTATTTGGTTAAATTGAATTAAACACTCTGAGGATTAGAACAGAGTCTTAGTTACATTTCTATGCCTAGCAGCACCTACCACGGAACATAACACATAGAAAATGATGTTTGAGCTCTGGTCAGGTGGTTCAGTTGTTTGGAGCATCAACCCATGCTCTAGAAAGGTGGTGGGTTCCATCCCTGTCAGGGCATATCAGTAGGTTGCAGTTCAATCCCAGGTCGGGGCTTCCTGGTGTTTCTCACATCGATATTTCTCTCTTTGTCTCTCTCTCTTTGTCACTTCCTCACTCCCTTCCTCTCTTTCTAAAATCAATAAGCATATCCTTGGGTGAGGATTTTTTAAATGATGTTTATAAATAATAGATTCTCAGGTTTTAGTGAGAATCTGTGTGTGTGCATGCAAGAGAGAGAAGAGAATTTCTAGGTTTGAAGATTTTAATTCTCATTCATTCTATGTGAATCACATTCTGTCATATCTAGCAGAAAACAAGCACTTCTGACAAGTCTGGGCAAGTTGAATTTCCTTGACTTCCCCTCTTCTAATAACGTGCTTTAGTTAATCTATATTTTTGCCATTTGAAATCTACTTCCATTCTTTATCAGTTTTAGCTGCATTTCTAGTCTCCAGTTGGCAGAATGAAAGGGATTCTAAACTTGGCATTTATGCATTTTTTATTCACTCCCAATAATAAAAAGAGGTAATTTCTCTTACAGTCTGTGTCATGTGAAAATAAAAAACCAATTGCATTGGTTGCCAATCTTGCTAAGTTAGGCAGAGGTACATTTCAATGTTACTAAATAGGATCAAGATACTATTTGTTCAAGTCTATATCCCCAACCTGTGGCAAATAAAGACTTATTAATATCATGGGGACCTTAGGCCAAGTTAATATCATAGAAAAGTTAAACCACAGGGTGGTCTATGCTAGGTCTCTCCATTACTCCAAAATGAAACATAAGAACCAATTACAAAACATTATCTCCCTCTTCCCATTCTCAGTAAATTCTATCATATGCCAAGTTGAAATGCACCCATTATCAGAGTCATTGTGTGGATCAAGGGAAATGAAGCATGCTACATGCTTACAAATTGTAATGCACTATAAAATGTCATTCAAGGCTTGCTTGCCCAACTCCCTCATGCTTCCCAATACAGCTCAGTATAGGACAAGAGCATGGAATTAAGAGAGGACAGGCCCCAGGAACTAAACCTACAAGCGGACTGAGGCAAACCAAGGGGACAAACAGAGAAGCAGACCCTCAGAAAACCAAAGGGGCATGACCATCTCTAAGTGGCAACTTAGACAAGCAGTTACTGATAAGATATGAGTCCCACAATGTACTGCCCCTGGGCCACAAGAAGGGGGAAGCTGACTCCTGAGGAGAGATTTTAAACAAAAAATGATCAAGGAAAATGGGGGGAAAGAGGGACTGGTCATCAAGGAGCATGTTTAAAGGACACATGGACAAAGCCGAAGAGGGGTAGGATTGATGAGGGGAAGTGGAGATGGAAGGGGCGGTGGGGATTAGTGGTAGGAAATGGAGGCACCTATACTTGAACAACATTAAAACAATTAAAATTATATTAATTTTTTAAAAGAAAATTTGGAAGAAATATGATGAAAGGAAAGAGAATGCCAGAATCAGCAGTTTTCTAGAGGAGCAGTTCCAGCAGGCCAGCCTCTTGCCTGCCTTGTTTGGAGACCAGGCTGAGGTGGCCTAGCTAATGGTTATGTGTGGGAGAGGCAAGGAACTGGGTTTTACCTGAGGAAATCAAGGCCTGGAAAGGCAAATAAATCCTCTTCCCTCCTATCTTAGCTCACATAACAAAAGTGTTTATTCTGCAAGGAAAAAAAAAGAAACAATTTAAGTATGGAGAGTGGTCTCTGACAGGCATGGCCCTGTGCAGACTTATGGACATCTTAGAGTAAGTCTAGGTGCTCCTTGAAAGCAACATCTTCAAATCTCTATTAAACATCTATGTAGAGGGCTGAAAGAGACTAATTTTCTATTAACAAAAATATTTAACTTTCAGAATAAAGAAATCATTACATGTGCCGAATGTGCAGTAACATTTTATTAGGAATTGCCTTAGACTATAATTTGGTGCAATAGACAGATATTTGAAAGACAAATATAGGCTTAAAACAAATAGTAAAGAAATCAGTTATTCATGACAAATTGTAGCAAGTCTAGCATTGGTTGGTTGCAGAATTTCACTTGATACCAGGTGCCAGTTGAAAGGCTGACCTCAGTGCAGGTAGAGTTACCATTTGTGACTCCGTACTTGCACATTCAAAATTTGATCTAGTCAGGTCTAAACAGATGAAAAGCTTTAAAATTTTTTCATTAGAGACTGTCCTGATTATGTTTTACTGGTTATGTAAAAGTCACATGACAATTTCAGTTTACTGGCATCATATTTCTGATTAATTCAGTGAAGCTTAGCTCACATTAATCACTGAGCCATCCAGTGTCCCATCAGGCCTGAACTGATTCAACCTAGCCATCAAATGGGCAGAGATGGGAAATCAAGATCTCAGAGTAAGAACTCCCAGAAATGCACATGAGTGGCCTTTGGTGTTGAAGAAAACTGTTACCAGATGTGGTCAATACACCCTAATTGACTTTCACCAATGAGTCATGCCCTTGTATAATTCTCTCCCCCTGAATCCTGGCAGAACCTATGCCTCGCTTCTAACAACAAAATGTGGCAAAGTTGACAAAATATTATTCCCATGATTGTGTTGTATTATATAAGACTGTCTAAATAGGTTGGAGCAGGAGACTCCCACTTCACCGGCTTTGAAGTCAGCTGTCATGCTGAGAGAGTGTCTACAGAGGGTCATGTGACAAAGAACTGGCAATGACCTGTAGGAGCTGAGAGTAGCTCCCAGCCAAGACAGCCAATGAGAAAACTGTGACCTCAGCCCAACAGCTGCAAGGAGATGAATTCTGCCAGCAACCGGGTAGAGCTGAGACACAGATCTTTCCCCAGTTCAGCTTCTGATGAGGGCACAGGGCTGACCAGCACCTAGACTACAACCTGGTAAGACACTGAAACAAAAAGCACAGCAAAGCTGTGCTTAGACTTCTGAGCTACTGAGAGTCTGAGATGATAATAAATCTGTATTATTTTAAGCTGTTGGGTGTGCAGTAATTCGCTACACAGCCGAGAGAACAAACGCACTGGGAGCAACATTCAGCTCCTTGACAACATTTCGTTCACAGGAGTACAGAACGTTCCAGAGCCAGGAAGGCTCAAGACCTAGGCATTGACACTGAATAATTGGTAGGACACGGAAACACAAATTTTGGCAAAGTTTTTTTTTTTTGTGTGTGTGTGTGTGTGTGTGTGTGTGTGTGTGTGCGCGCGCGCGCATGTGAGGGGGTCTGTGCTTGGGGGTAAGACACACATTAGGTGATAAGAACTCAGCACAAGGTGCGAGCTGACAAACAACCAGAGTGGAGGGCTTAGAGCTTGGGGTTGGCTGGGTCTGTAAACGGGGTGTCTAACTATGGGGGGGATTCGCACAGTCAAGGCTGAAAATTAAGCAGGGTGTTGTCATACTTCTTTTGAGATGGAGCAAAAAGAGAATCTCCTATGCAAAATATCTCTGAGTGACTGAAAACTTACTGGCAGCCATACATTCCTATTGTAAAGCATTACCTTTCATAGTACTTAATTACAACATCATGGAAAAACAATGATTGGATTAGGTACCTTAATGAAAACTCTGGTCAGCTGATGATGAGGGAACCTAAGAAAAAGAGATAGCAAACACAAAATTTATTACATAAATTTATTTTTAATTAATTTTATTTTATTTTATTATTGCATTATTTATTCAAATAAGTTTTCAATTTCTTGTTCTTCTCCTTCTGGCACCCCTATAATTCAGATATTGGAACATTTCAGGTTGTTCCAGAAGTTTGTAAGACTCTTCACTTTTTTGAATTCTTCTTTCTTCATTCTCTTCCAGTTGGATATTTATTTCTTCCTTTTGTTCCAAATTGTTGATTTGAGTCCTGGTTTCCTTTGTGTCACTGCTGATTTTCTGAATATTTTGCTTTATTTCATTTTGAGTAGCTTTCATTTGTTCTTTCATTTTTCAACCAAGCTCAATCAGTTCTGTGAGCATTTTGATTACCAGGGCTTTAAATTCTCCATCAGATAGGTTGACTATATCCTCTTCGCTTAGCTCTCTTTCTGAGGTTTTGCTCTTCTCCTTTGTTTTGGCACTATTTCTTTGCCTGGGGCCCCTGATCAGGTGTAAGGGGGTGGGGCCTTAAATATTCACCTGAGCAGGACAGCCCTCCTTGCTGTGCTGGGACGCTGCCTGTGGGGGAGGGGCCGGAGAGGGAACAGTGCCGCTCCTCTGCTTGTCTCTAGGACACTTTCCAGCACTTTCCAATGGACTCCCTTGAGAGACTGGGAGAAACTCCCACTGGGGCGACCTCCAGCATCCACAGCCACCTCTGAGTCTCAGTTTCCCCTTAAGCCAGCCCCTCCCTCTCAGCCCACCTGCTTGCCACAGCCAGCCCACCAGCCCACAGGCTCACTATCTCGCCTCAGTTTCTCTCCATCTGCCACCTTACTGGCCTGGATGTTCTGTTTAACTGTTCCTTTAATTCCTTGGTTGTCTGAGTTCCATGCAGTTTGATTTTTCTGGCATTTCTGGTTGTTTATTGATTTTAGATTGGTTGTTATCCTCCTTTTGGTTGTGCGAGAAAAAGAAGGTTTCTACCTATGCCTCCATCTTGGCCCTAATTTATTTAATTTTACTTTTTATTGTTGTTCAAATACAGTTGTCTCCTCCCCCACCCCAGCCATCCCCACCTTCCACCCTCAATCCTACCCCACTTTGGTTTTGTCCATGTGTCCTTTATACATATTCCTTGACATAAATTTAATAGTGACCTTTTTCCCAAAATAAGCATGATTTTTAGACTAAGAATTGGGTTAAAACCCTTGCTTCTGTCTTTAATAATTTTTCAATTTAGACAAATTACTGAACTTCTCTAAGCTCAGTCTACTCACTTGGAAAATAAATTTAGTGGTAACTACTTCTGATTGCCAATGAGATGACAAAATAAGTAATGCCATGATTTCATTGTCTTCACCATAGTACAAAACATAAACTGAAGTTCAGTAGCACAGAGAGCTAAACCTTTGTTTTGGAATCAGACTGGGAGAAGTTGGATCTTGACTCAGTGGTTCATTTCTGTGACCTTTTGCTAGTCACTTAACCTTCTGAGTATTTCCTCATCTAAAAGGCATGAAAATAAATAACACCTACTTCATTGTGCTAGGTAAATATTAAATAAAACAATATATGTAAAATGCTTTAACTTTTCCTTAAATAGTAGGTTGTTGCATTGTCTGATTAAGATTGCTCAGCTTCGGAGCTAGCTAGCATTTTCTGATTGGATGTAACAACTTCCCATGTGCCCTTTCATCCTTGTTTCCATTGCTCTTGATACTTTTAATTAGAATGATTAATGATCTATAGAATCCTTATTTATACAATACAATTCACTACAACTAGAATTTCCAGACAGAGCTCTTTGATGTGTTTTTTTGTGTTGAATTGAACACGAATTTGCAGCTCGATGAAAAATTTATGGGGCGCAGACCATGGGTTTCTCCATGTAATGCTGCTTGGCCTCAATGATACCCTCACAACCAGTGTGTATGTAGATATACTTTTCAGTGGATGAGATGAGACCTTTTAGACTAATAGCAGAGGTTGATTTAATGCAGAATGTTAGCTTGGGCATCAGCCTAAATCAAATCAGCACTGAATACAATGGGTACTACTGCCTGCTTGGAATTATGCTGCAATCCTCCCAATTTCTATTTGCATCCCTCCGTATCACTGCACATGAAGCACATTATAAGGACACAATATTTATACTTTAAGTTGTCTATGCCATAAAAGTGATGTATATAAGATCAATATAACTATAAATTAGCAATATAGGATGGGTTTGGAAAATTTTTCATGGATGTAAATGTGAATTTAATAGTCAAAGATAGGATTACATTTAAATTGCATTTGAAGGCCCTGGAAGACTTGTAGAAAGCAAGCTAATATTTGATCAGCTGGAGTCATAGACACATTGCTTAAAGGTTACTAAAAGTGATACTTTTAAATTCTGATCTCTACTGAATAGTGTAACTAATGTTTTACATACAAGGTCTGTCTGGAAAAACATCCAAGCATTGTTAATATAACAAGAACAGTTTGCATTACAGCTATGCATGGCAGCCAAGGAGAGCGGACTGGAATGCATATGTGTGAACAATGGTGACTTCACTGTACTAGTCAGTGGGTATGGTAAATGCCACTGAGTGAGCATGTGTACTGTGTGGCCATCCTATTCAAAATGACTAAGTGAGTAGAGTAATGAATATGCATCAAATTTTGCATTAAGCTTGAACATTCTCCTGCAAAAATTATTCAGATGATTCAGAAGGCTGCAGCTATGAGCAACTGGGGATTGGCAGCTTCATCAAGACAATGTACCCACTCATGCTCTATGTCTCAGGGAGAGTTTTTTTGATGAAACATCAAATCACCCAGGCAACTCAGCCCTCCTACAGCCCAGATTTGGCATCCTGCAACTTTTGGCTTTTCCTAAAACTAAAACCACCTTTGAAAAAGAAGAGATTTCAGACTGTAAATGAGATTCAGGAAAATACAATGAGGCATCTGATGGCAATTGGGAGAACTGTGTGAGGTGCCCAGGTGCCTACTTTGAAGGGGACTAAGGCATCATTGTCCTATGTACAAAGTTTTATATGTTGTATCTTCTTCAATAAATGTCTCTCTATTTTTCATATTTTGTGGTTGGATACTTTATGGACAGGCCTTGTCATATACTGAGTTGTCTATTGTAGTTTAATGGGTCTACCTGAAAGACCAGTCTACAATTTCTTCAATGATACTTTCTTGGATCTCATAGATTCTGATGTTAGAATTATCAAGTAGATAGTTTTCTACAAGATTCAGAAATGCCTGGACACTAATAGCCCATGGTGCGGTGTAATTGTAAATACTTTGATCATCATTTACTATGGCCGAGATACCATTGTAAGCCCCTGTAGATAATAACTCAATTAGTCTTCACATAATCATTCTATGGGGTAGCTATTATTATTGCTGCTGTTGTTGTGACTACTATCATCTCCATTTTACATTTGAGGAAACTGGAGCAAAGAGATATTAAATAACTGGTCCAAGGTCATATAGTTAATTAGCAGCAAAGTCAATATCAAACCAAGTTGCATGGCTACAGATTTATGATCTTAACTATTAGGCTATACTCTACCCTCAACACAGAAATATTACCAGACTGGGGGTCAAAGGAAATAAGTTTGAATCTCAACTTCATAACTAACTAGCTATATGAAAAATTTATAATTTTACTACTTCTTCATTCTAGTTTACAAATAATACCCTTATCATGAGGCTGAAAAAATAACATAAAATCTTTTTACACAGTGGCTAACTCATAATAGGTGTTCAATGAGTATTATTTTTACCTAACTTTGATTCCTTTAGATTGTTCCTTAGCATTCTTATTAACCTACAAAAAAATCATAGGCATCTGTGATGCTTTTAGTAAAAACCCCATTAATACCTGAGCATAATTTAGTTTAAACAATGAACTCTAGCCGAGAACACAGTGTTGGGAGGAACTGAAAACAAAGACGAGTCTATTTGGGTGGACCTTGTGCACAGAGTCAGCTGGCAGGCACTGGGCACTGCTGCACAGGGCAGGCCTAGGCTGGTGGCCGTGGAGCTGTTTGGGCAGCCAAACGACCCTGTGAGCTAACTGGTGGGTGACAAAAGAGAAGGGGAGCCAAAGAGAGCACATGAAGGCCTGACCCCATTTCACCTGGGGCAGAAGCTTCTTTAATGTCTACAATTTATGTCATGGATCAATGTCATATCTGAGTTGGCAGCATTCAGCTCATAACATGCCAGCCATGGGATTGCCACCAAAGACTTCTCCTGTGTCCTCCCAAAGACATTCATGGTGATAATGCATTTGAACTATTTGAATACTTTTCCCAGTTTTCCATACTGGCACGTAAAGGAAATGTCAGAGAGCAATGTTCAGACACTGGCACTTCCCTCTGGGCTCTGTCTGTGTGGGCTCAGCAGCTCAGCCAAGGAGCAAAGCGCCACATCACCTCTCTTGGCCCTGGGCATGGGGAATGCTACAGTGGACACAGACAGCTCTTTGGGCAGACAGAGCACAGATTCAGCCCACTGTCTTTCTTGGAGGACGTGTTGAGCATTTCCACACAGTGATGAGCAAAGGTGTAATCAGGACACCTCAGGCCATGAATTTTTCTGCAATATTCATTGAAAAGTGATGGACCACAGGACATGCCCTTAGCTATTACACACTGAGCCTCATGGGAACTGGTACATTTATACCACTTTTCCACATCAGAAAAGCAAAATCTTTTAGACATCCTTCAGTACTTTGACCCAGGGCCAGAATGGTTCATAGATCCCCTGACCCCTCTACCAGGAAGGCTTGGAGAGTATCTTTTCTCATAACCAAAGTCGAATAAATAAGAGAGACAGAATTGGAAATGAACATTGTGCTAGCTAACCCACACAGTCTGCCAGGCAGGTACGATGCTCATCCCCATGACAAAACTAAGGACACTGAGTCCTGGGCAGTTTAAACAAGTTGCACAAGATTTCAAAGCTTATGGGTGATGAGGCAGGATTTGAACTACATGGCACATTCTGTTCAGACTCTGTGTACTTAGCACTATGCTCTGCAGCATCTCCATATCAGCCTTTTCAGTAATTCTCTTTGAGAATACCTTCTAACTTCCCTGATGACGCTAATCATTTACAATTATGTATTCATTTTCAGTAATCATTTGTTTAATATCTGCCTGCCCAATTAAATAGTACTGTCTGTGAGAGCTGAAACATTATTTGTTTTATTTATCCCTGCATATGCAGAGATATGCATGTTTTCTCACATATAGCTGGTCAATTAATAAACTAATGGTTAAAATAACATGCAATTTGAGGCTAACCCTATGTTAATCGAGGGCTTGAGGAGATCAGAGCAGAAGAGCATCCACAAACTGAATAGAGTGCAGGGAAGACTATTCAAGACTATTGTTAGGCGAGGCCTAGAGGAATAGATTTGGATTTGAGCAGCTGGAAGTGAGACAAGGAAGCCCAAGATAAAAAGAGACAAACATATTGTAAAACAGAAAATTGATGAAATTGGAGAACAATTTATGGAGAACCTTAAAAAAAGTCAGAGATTCCAATATTAATAAAAAGATAAAGGTTTTTGTGAATGTAAACAAAATCTTAACAGTGATTGCTCTGGTACTTTTATGTAGCTTTGATCAGAGGCCTTTAGAAGCTGTGTCAGTCGCTTAAACATAGGGAACAGGAGAGAAGCCCAGATCAGACCGCAGGGCTGGGAAAGGGGAGGGACGTCAGGGAAGTACTCGTGTCACGGCAGACACTGGTAGAACTCGAGTCTATGAAGAATGGTGGAGACAGACAAATTTAAAGCAACTCCATGCCTTTTATTTGGTTCAGTGGGAGCACTAGGGAACAAGTTAGAAATGCAGAGAATGACCTGCTTAAGGAAGAAAGGTTATGAAGCCAAGTTCATGTTTAAGGACACTGGAAGCTATCCAGGTAAAAATGCACACAGGGAGCTGCAAATAGGCAGATAATTGAGCACTGTTGTTTTTGAAGTGGTGAAGGCTGCGCGTATAGACTTGGAAGCGAATGTAGATGACACACTAAGGAGGAAACAAATCCACAGTCCTGGGCCGAGTGATTAATTCAGGTGGAGACGATCAAAAGACTCTGTGACTTCTAATTTCTGTCTTCCTCTCCCTTGGTGACCAGCAATGTCAGCCTGAGTCTCTGAATGACCTGTGAAATGGAACTCCCTCCCTCCTCCAAATTAAGTCCATAGGACACATAGTGCAAACAAGAAACAAACCTTTATTGTGCTAAGTCACTGGGGGTTCATATTTATTTTTTTAATTGTAGCAAATTAGCCTATCCTAACATAATCTGAAACTCATAGTCTGGACTAAGGCAGTAGATCAGTAAGAGGTGAAATTTGAGCAAAGCATATAAACTAGTAAAAAGCAATGAAGTTGCCATTATAGTAAAGTTAGGTTAATATTCTCCTATAAACAACAGATGAACAATGAGCTCAGATCTTCCATTTACCTTTAGTATGTCTCATCAACATTGATAAGGCATCTTTTTTAGGAATAATTTCAAAGAAAAAGTTAATTATTGATTACTAATGTTAAATGTTTATAAACAAAAATATGAAATACTTCACATGAATGTAAAATGCAAATATGCACAAATAATTTAAATGCTAATTTAATATTGACCTTAAAAGATGACTATTTCCTTTAATAACTGATGAAATCAGTTTGTCTTTTTGTCTTTATTTATTTAATTTTTAGCATGTACTGTTAGCATTATGTCTTATCAGTGATTAGTAAACATTTGTTGAATAACTGTATAAGTAAATGCATATATAAAACAATGAACAAAGGACAGAAAAGGCTACCATAATTAATTAGTTAAAAAGCTATTCAAGGATTTATGTATGTATTTCATTTATCCAGGGAGCAAAGATCTAGAATATCTGTTTTCTATTTTAAGTTTAGCAAGAAAAATACACAAAAAGAGATTAACTGGTTACTTTCTTAATTTAGGATATCAAGGTGATGTTGCAATTTATGCAATTCTCTAACAACTTAAATGAATTTTGACCCATCTATATGTGATAAGAAAAAATAGAATTTAATTTAACTCAATAATACTACAAGGGAAAAGGGTTAAATTAAGGGTAGTGAATCTGTAGATATTTACATAATTATATTGAATGACTTGATATTTAGTAAATATTTTAATAAAAGCAACATAAAATTATTAGAGAAGTATGTTGTCACAAAGGGTCAGCATAAAGTAAGAGAGAAATCATTCATCTGAATATCAGGAAGGATTTGCTGACAGTAGAAGCTAGATTGAGAAAGGGTATAATTGGTGGAGATACAATATCAGACTGGACAAAAAATTAAAACATTCATCACTGGAAATCATCCTTCACCTACAGGGACGTAGAATAACCAACATAATGAGCAGCAGTGACATACACTGCTTGGTACTAAGTGAGACTAGCAGAGGCAAAAACAAATACCTCCAATTATATTGCTCAGGTGGTGGAAGACCCAGGATTGACACACCATGAACCTAAAAATCAAAACACAAATTATTGGGTTTGTGTCTCTTCTGTACTTCTTACCTGCATTTTTTACTGACATAAAAATAAGATTTCCAAAAAGGAACCAAAGCACTGAATAAATTAATCTATTAGGATGGAATATAATCCGTGAATTACAGAATACAACATGTAATGGGATCCTCTGGTATTTTTTGTGGGAAATACATAAAATCAGTTATCCATTCTGATGAGCTGCCCCTCCCCTTGATTAACTATTTTTATCAATTCTACAAATATTTCTTAAGTGCTTACTATATTCTAGGCTTTGTGCTAGAAACCAGATGGTAGTTGTTCCCTCGATGCATATAATCTAGTAGTTGATGGGACAGGCATAAAGTGATCTACTGCTAATTATACTCTTCTATCAACTTTCCATCATCCACATTAAAGTGAGACAACTTTGGGTGAGAACAATGTCTTATTTATCTTGACATTCTCAAAAATTAGCAGAATGCAGGCCACATAATAGAAATACAAATGCAAAAACTGAGATAACTAAGTTAGTGAAAGGAATATACTTAAGTGTGGAAAGGGAAGAATATGGATGATAAAGTTAAATGATTTTGGTTAAAAGGGTATGTGTTCAAGTTAACAGAGCACTACCATTTCATCAGTTAAAATTAGACCTTGAGAAATCAAAACTTCAGAAAAATTATCTGTTTGCATCAAAAGTTAACATATAGGGTCTTAGAAAAATAGTCTCTTTTCATCAAAGACCTAACATATACTTACACTTCAAGCTGAGTTTCAGGAAACCAATACTTGATTCCCAGTTTCACTCTGAAATTATCTCACATGGAGGAATTATGAAACCTTTGTATGCCTATTTTTATCCACTTGTAAACTGTAATAATCCGTCCTAGTGATGGGTGTGCAATATTAATTGAAACGTGCATAGCACTTCAGCAGAAAAACACTAATTTCTACAGGAGCCCACATGGTATGTGCGTATCCCATTGAGGAATGTGATGCAGATATTAAGGTTGGGTAGACTCAGGAGGGAGATAGAGTGATTCTTGTAAAGAAACAGAATGTAACTTCCTCCCCAGCAACATGGGAATATTGGTCTTATATAAACCTGTGGCTCCATGACCTAAGAAAATTGGAGTCCTCAACCATTTCCTAGACTCAGTCTCCTACCTCAGAAAACATGGGACCTTGGCCAAGCCACCCAATGCAGCCACAAAGAGGCTGTTTGTTTCAAATCCACTGAACTATAATCATAAACTCATCCTAAAATTTCCTCAACTTTGACTTAAAACACTTATTTGATATTTCTAAAATTACTCTGTAATTTGTATTTACTACATTTCTAATGGCATCTTCTTATGTATTGAACATGCGATGATAATTTGAGAACTATACCCTTTTCCTCCACAAGAATCCAAAAATGACTCTTACCACAGAGAAATAAACAGCCTTTTGGAAATTAAAGAAGAAAGCCATAAAAGGTCATCTGATCTAGTCTACTACACTAAGCACGTAATTAACTAATCCAAGAGAAAATATTTTCTGGCAGAATCTAGTTGATATCAACTATGTTGATATATTGGTGAAAATTATAGTAGCCTACATTTATTGACTACCTACTTTGAGCCAAGGCCAATGCACTTTTCATATAATCTCACTTAATCCTCAAAGCAATCATATAAGGCCTGGCTAGGTAGCTCAGTTGGTAGAGCATCATCTCAATACATCAGTGTTGCAGGTTCAATACCCAATCAGTGCACATACAAAAATCAATCAATGAATTTATGAGTAAGTCAAACCACAAATTGAGGTTTCTGTCTCCCTTCTTCTCTCTCTAAAATCAATAAATAAAAATAAAAATAAAGTCATATAAGATGGGTATGCTTTTTAATTTCTATTTGTTGATAAAGAAACTATAGTACAGATAAATCAACTGGACTCTGACTAATTTAATCAGGTCTTGAAGAAGAATGGAAGAGGGCAGAACACAGCCTGGCTACTGCTACAGTCAGGATGCCGCCGACTCTAACCTCGGATGCTCTACTACCTGATTCCCAGCTCCTACACAGCACCAGAAAAAATCCCTGTCTGACTCTGCACCTCATGTTGCTTCCGCAGACTTCTGAGTTCTGGGGAGGAGTTGTGCTCAGATCAGGTGTTTCTATGTTACTTAACAGGAGCCATAAAAAAGGATATATCTATTCACCCACTCGTATCTACTTTGGGCTTTCTTAATGGGAAATGCAATTTTCCTTTCTTGAAAAAAATCTTCCCTCAAAATGCGAAACCAATTTGGAGAGTGAATGTCCCCTGCACCGCTCTCAACAGTGGACAGGTGTGAACATCATCGTACTGTGTTCTTTAGTCTTTCCTATAAACACGAACGTCTGACCTACTCCTGCCTCAACCCTTTTGTTACACCAATTCTGAGTAAAATATCACCCAGGAAGATTTTAGTAGTGTGGCTAACAACAGAAACAAAGCTTCAGCCACCTGTTCTGCAACCTACATTCTTTCTTTCAAAGGAGAGAGTTGAGATTAATGACTTTTCTCTCTCTCTTTTTTTTGGAATCTTTTCTATTCCTCAGCCAAATGGTAATTTCTCAAGGATGAATTATAGTATTGCTTTTACCTGGTCATTTCCATATTGGTGAATTACTTTTAACCTTAATGAATGATCTTCCAGCAAATTAATTATTCATTTTTTAAATATTTTATGTTCCTCACTCTATAGATTTATTATTAACTGTTGGGACTTATAAATGTTAACATAGGATGATGCCATCATCCAGCTTCATCAATAATGGATTGTTTTATTTTTAAGTGATTTTTTGTACTATTGATTGTAAATGAGTTTGACCTGAAGAACCTTAAGTTTTTTCCATCAAAAATGAAAGTAAGCAAAGACTCAATGTGGAATAACACTTTTAAAACTCGTTCATGCTTGACCATGCCCTGATAATCTTAACAAAATGAGCTTGATGTTACAACCTCATCTGCGATGGAAAATGGTCCGTAGAATGAATTTGCAGATAGTGTATGAAAAATCCTTTTAAATAATTCAAAGAGTCAGCAATTAGGAATAGCAAATAAAATGAAAAATACTAAGCCTTATAATCATCTTCATGACAAACTCACTGTGTGACTCTGCTAAAATGAACTCATATTACAAGTAAAATCATAAAAAAAAATAGTATCATACAGTAAAGAAAAAAACAGAAATCCTCCTAGTAAGTAATTATGTGTTAAGTGGTTTGAAATAAAGGAGGATCATAAACATAAAGTGTGTTGAGCAGTGTATAGAATAAAATGCTTGATAGCTATGAATAGAAAAAGCAGTCCCATTTATGATTAGATATTTCACTGTGGCAAGAGGTTAACTTCAATCAACCAGAAAAGCTGCTCACTCACCTACAGTATAGGTCTTTGCTCCATTTTACCTTAATTACCATACACCTTTTTTAAAAGGGGGATAGCAGGTAATGAGTCCAAATTTAGCAGGCAGAAGTTCCTTTCATTTATTCATTCAAACATCAAACATTTATGGAGCATTTACAAGAAAAATAAGGGATAACTCATGATGGAGGTGTCAATATGGTAGTTTCTACTTTCAGAGTGCTTATAGTTGATTAGTAGAAATATAATATGTAAATAATTATATAAGTAATAAAGATATGACAGAAATATTAAAGAGATAGCTAAGAGCTAAGGAATTTAAGGAAGAAAATATTTTAATTCTGAGCAGGGTTTTCATTTAGGTTTTTAAATTAAAATCAGATTCTGCATTATATTTTGAAGCGATATTTGCTCTCCTATGGAAATGATTAGGATCTGGGTTAAGCATTAACATGCACTATAAAGTATCAGAAATGATCAATCTGGAGAGATGGAAAATCACATAAATTCTAAGGGTCTTAAAAACAATTCTCAAGGGTGAAATCTTGTCCTACAATCCCTGTATTATGACTTTATACCACCACTTTATGGCATTTAAATCTTAGGAACTATAAGAGAAGGTTATAAATTGCTTGAAGTCATAAGACAGCCACGTGTCCTTAGGTACACCTTTCCATGTTCAATTGTAACGTAGGGGGTTAAGCTCAGAATCTCTACGATCCTTTCAAGGTCTTATATCCTGAGTTTCTATGCCTTTTTACATGGAACATTTTTCATATGACCAATTTTTATTCCAGGTATAAATGTTGTTAGGTTACCAGTTCCCCATAAAGGGACCATATAGAAGTAATTGGATCCCCATGGAAAAGCAAATGCCCTATACACATCCCATGCCTCATAAACAGTTTGCTATGAACATTTATGGATCTTATACAAAGTAATGAGTGACCTGAAATCTCCTTATTTGCCTTGAAACAACACTTCTGTTTTCTTATTAGAGATATACTACTTATACTCATGTGCAGGCTGTTGACACAGAATAGATAACATAATCTTAAAAACACACTACTTGTTGATGAAAATGGTACTTATAAACAAGGACTACCTGAATGTCAAAATAGCAAAATGGCCAAATACATGTTAATGAAAAGAATTCTCATATAAAAATTAAGGTTCTGTTTATTTCTGTGATATGATTCATTCTTTCTTTCTACCAAATCTTCAAACTATCTATAGTCAATATTGTGGTTCTTTCTATAGTTCTAAAGTTCTTTCTACTGTAGTTCTAAAGTTCTGTCAATATTTTGTTCTTTTTGTTGTTGGTTGTGTATTTGATGTGGAAACTACAGAAAGGGCTAAGCTTCATATGGAGTTGATGACGTGGAACGACACAGTACGACAATACATGGAGTGGTCAGGTGTTTTCAAGAACTCTTTCAAGAACCGTATCTCCTACTTTCTGTTTTAGGTTATGTAGAGTCTTTGTTCTCTTACATTGTAAATTACTAAAGGGAGGAACACATGCCTGATTTACCTTATATCTTAATGCTGTCTCCAGCATTGCTACTTCTAAGGCTGTAGGTACCCAATAAATATCTCCTGAATGATTCATTAGACATAGATATATCTAAGCAAAGAGAAGCAATGAATCCCCCTGATGACAACCCAGTCTAAACACACATTCTCCTGAATCTGACCCTAGAGGTCTTAATCCTTTTGGCTGTCTTTGAAATTAGTCTTTTGTTTATGTGATATTGTATGTTCACCAGACTAGTCTATCAGACACTGAAGCTGTAAAGCTTGAGGTGTTTTTTCTATTTAATTCAAAGTTGGAGATTGACACTAAACAGAAGGACTTTGGATGCTAATGTCCATACTAGTGATGCCATTTGTCTGAATAAGTAATTCAATTAAAGGCACACTAATTATTTATTCATTCCCTGTGTCCTTTCACCTTCTGACGATACAGAAAGCATTCCTTTTACTTGAAGTAAATGGGTATGAAAACAATTTCACCTTAATTTTATAGTTCAGTGACATTTTTTAAAACTACATTAACAATAAGGCAAAGGCATAGTTGATGGTTTGATATGTTGGCAGAGAAATATTGAATCACATTTTGAACTTTTCTGTGCTCCATGTTGAGTGTAATTTAGAGAATAAAAAAGCATAACAGCACATGTTTCTCCCAATTTGGGTTATCTATGAAAAAGAATGTGTCTGCAAATCTCATCATCATTTCTCAGGGGACGGAAAACAAGTATCATATATTAACTCTCTGATTCCCCTAGGTCAAGGTGAAGTTATCCTTCTCTCTTCAAATTAGTCAGTCCATCCACTGTCCCCAGGGGAATGAATAGTGTCATGGAGAAGTACCACTTTTCATTTCTCAGTTCTTGAGGTGATTAGATCACTGGTCAAGAAAAACATTATTAACAGTGAAGTTAGAGAAAGTCAGGCTTCGTAATCAATTGATCAACAAATCTTACTTATTGTATCTATGTAATTACAAAAAGGAAGGGAAAGAAATACCACTGGGATAAGTCTTGAACATTAAGGCCATAAATTTCCTTTTTTTCTAAAAAGTGGAACCACAGACTAATCTGAGAAACGGAGAACTAAGAATTGAGTTTGAAGAAGGTTACACAAAGTCGTGATTGTAAAACTCCTGACCATTCCATTCTGGTTAAGGGTAGAAATATAGGTGCATGGCTACTCCTTTAAGAAAATATGTATAGCATGATGTTTACATTTGGTAGAAAAAAGAAGAGAGGTTCAGTTGTTTTGCAAAATAAAATTAGTACTTCCAATTTTAAGATGTCAGTTTATTAACATCTCTGCTTTCTTCTCTTCCATTTGTCATTAAGTTAATATTAAGACCTTAAAATTTAAAAAAATACACACACACACACACACAACAAAGGACTCTGGTGATTAAATTGGGCAGCAGTAAAAATAACACACAAGGACGGTGTCCAAAGCTGTTATCCCAAAACGAGTGTGTGGGGCACAGATTTCTTCAGGTAAGTGGCATGTGATGAAGGACCAAAACAAAATTCCCTCACTCGGAGCAAGAGACTAAGGTAAAAGGGCTGGCTACAGAAGCACTTCAGAACCCATTTGACCCCCTCAAGATGTCAGGAATATAAAGAGAAACCATTATAACACATTTCAAAGCAAGAAGTAGAACTTTCTGTATCCAGATCAGCACGTAAGAAGCCTGGAAGTCATCACTCTATCTTAATAAGTAAAAACTGAACAAACTGAAAAATAAAAGAAGCAAGTCCACAGGGCAACCCACTCCCTCCAAAATCAGAGAGACCAGCAGGCAATAGAGAGAATAACAATTTACAGGAGCAACAATATCTGTGAGAATAAGTTGGAGGAGGCGGGGGCAGGGTGGTAAGGAAAGCTGAACTGAAGTTGATGAGTGGCTGGAAGCTCCATGTAAATGGATCTGAAAGGTACAAACTTCAGGGGGACCCAGTCATTGAGAGGCACATCTTTGTGAGTTGTCACTCCTGTATCAATGCTAGGTCCTCTCAATGAATACTGGAGAAAAATTCCCTCATATTTCCATCAGGTGACAGGGAAAAGAACCATTTTGAAATATACCAGAGCATTCTATTCCTCTTAAAAAGTTCCTCCCTAAACAGACACTATTTAACCAGAGCCTAACCTGCTGGGGATGTTTTAGAGCCTAACTTGGGGGAAGGGAAATGCCCAATTCCAGCCCACTCCACCCATCCTGTCCCACCTAGGGCAGGAAGGTTACAGGGTATGACTGAGAAGCGCAAGTGAAGTTCACATTCCAGAATTATAAGCTTACTAAAAGACTAAAGTCATAGAACGCTAAAATGCCTTTACTCCCCTCACATCTCACCACCACACTACTGAAGACCTATTTATAGCAGTTTTTTACTGAGTACATAATGCCTGGTTATCGAAAAAAATTGCAAGAGATACTAAACAGCAAAAAACACAAGTGGAGGAAAGAGTGAAACCATCAGAACCACACTCAGATATGGCAGAGATCTTGGAATTATCAGATCAAGAATTTAGCCCAGCCAGTGTGGCTCAATTTGTTGGCCATTCGCTCTCAAACCAAAAGGTCACCAGTTCAATTCCTGGTCAGGGCACGCACCTGGGTGGGAGGTTCAGTCCCCACTTGGGGTGCCTGTGGAAAGCAGCCAATTGATGTTTCTCTCTCACATTGATGTTTCCCTCCCCCTCTTTCCTCCTCTCTTGCCTTCTTTCTAAAATTAAAAAAAAAATAAAGTTAAAAAAAGAATTTAAAGCAACTGTGATTAATGTGCTAAAGGCCCTAATGAATAAAGTAGACAGCATGCAAAAACAGATGGACAATGTAAGAAGAGAGGTAGAAACGCTAAGAAAGAACCAAAAAGAAACGTTAGTGTTCCAGAATACTGTGTTAGTAATGAAGAATGCCTTAATGGCTTGTTAGTAGATTCTATGTGGAATCTCTGAGGTTCAGAATAACTCAACAGAAAGCTCCAAAATTGAAAAGCAAAGAAAACAAAGACTGGAAAAACAAAATATCAGAATATCCAAGAACTGTGGGACAACTAAAAATAGTATAACATATGTGTGATGAGAGGACCAGGAGGAGAAGAAAGCAAAAGGAACAGAAGAAATATTTGAAAAAACTTACCTATAGTGGAGCAAAGATTAAGAATAACTTCTGATTCTTCCTCTGAATCCATGTAAACAGGCTGATAATAGAGTGAGTAAAATATTTAAGAGTTGAGGGGGAAAAAAACCCACCAACCTAGAATTCTGTATCCTGAGAAATTATCCTTCAAAAGTGAAGGAGAAATAAAAATTTTCTCAGACAAAGAAAAATTGTGGAACTTTGTTGCCAGTAGATCTGCTTTGCAAGAAATGTTAAAGGAACTTTTTCAAAAGGAAAAATAATATATCAGAATCTCAGAGGGAAGAGTACCGGAGAAGGACTAAATAGTAAGTCATTGTTTCTAGAGACAATGAGTGGGTAACAGAAAATTCTAAATAGACCCCCACATAACTAATTATTTAAAGGATTAGAATGAGTCCTAGTGACAATCACTGTTATTTAAAAATAGCATTGTGTTTAATCTCTACATGTTGATCAGACAAACTTGGAAAGCATATACATGTATTTTTTTAAATGACTTCCTTTGTTTCCCATACAGTTTAGGCTCATTTTAGCTATTAAATCTTGTGTGTTGTTTGCTAAAAAAGATAAGCAACAATCAAAGAGAACCAGTGCAGTGTATATGTGTGCATGTGTGTGTGTATACACACACACATGTGAGTATATATATCTTCAAACAGTAAAAAAGGAGTCAGAAAAAACAAATGGCAAAAAATAGCTCTTAAAACAAGTTGTTACAGAACAGGTTAAAATTCCTGACCTAAACCATTTCCAAGAATTCAGATGAAATTAAAGAAAATACCAGGTCTATAAAATAAGAGATTACAGCAGAGATATAAGGATTTAAGAAAGCAATGAGGAAACATTAGATTAGGCAATGAGAAGTAATTTGGCAGAACTTAAAAGAAAAGATGCAAATAATAAAACTGTCACAAAATGAAGTCCACATTGAAAGCAGAAAAGTAAAGAATAAGAGGGACATAGAAGAAAAGCTTAACAGAAGTGAAAAAACTATCAATGAATTTCTAAAGAAAATGATATGTATGTTATACAGATTCAATTTAGGCATAATGGGTGACTCAGAAAAATGAGAAAATATGCAGGAAACAGAATTTTTTTATTTTTAATTAAAAAGTTTTAGAAACAAAGGATGACTGAATCTGCAATTTTAAGAAGCACTTGCTATCTCAGGAAAAATAAATATTACTATGTAATTAATAGCCAGTCATAATAATAAAACTATTAAACACTAGACCTAACATACAAAGAAACAACCTTGAAAGTCCAGGCAAGGAAACCAAGGCACATTAAAGGGGAAAATAATCAGACGGTTCTCAGAATGGCTTACAGCAGTAAAGCTCTACACATGAAGCCCCAAGGAAGGAAATTGTGGCCCTTAATTAATATACCTCACCAAAATATGATTCAAGTATAAAACAGACATTTTTAGCTTACATGAATGTAGAGTAGTCATAGTTTTCATAAGTCTTTTTTAAAAGAAACAACTGGATTTCACCTCCTAATGAAAAGGTGAATTGGCATGGAATTTAGCAGCTGCCTTCACCAAGTGCAACCCTGGAGATGCACTCCCAAGTGAAAGGGAGACTGATGGGTCTGAGGAAATGTCCTAGATGACTTGAAAATCCTCTGAGGAAAGTAGGAGGAGCCTGAATTCTGTGACATATGCCGAGAGGCAGGAATGGAAATCCAGAGTGAGGAGGTGGGAGCCACTTGGAAATGGCAGTACAAGTTTTCTAGTCATTCTTTTGCAAAATACCTTGAGGACTAGATGATTACAACTCACTGAGCCAGCATTTGGGAAAGTACAATGACAATGTTGAAGGTCATTTCCTAGGGCAAAAAGATGAGAGTGGTCCACCTTGAAGGATTACAATGCCAAAGAATCTCCTCCTTTCTGAAATATTCCAGGAGGGGTACAATCTAGTATTTACCAGGACTTCTCCCCCAAGAACACATTATTATACCCTAGGGACATGATCTCATGAGGAAAAATAATATTTAAACCCAACTGCTGTTTGAAAAATTAAATAAATTTTTAAAATTATAATAATTGAAGCAGAATTAATATAAAGTAAGCGTGTTTTCAAAGAGATAAGAGAGGATATTAGAAATAAGATACAGAAATGGGTCATCATTTGGAGATACCATCAAAAATATAATGGTTCAAATAAAGAACTAAGCAAGTGGTTTCGATAACAGAATGAACATTGGCAAAGAAAATGTTAGAAAGCTGGAAGGTCAGGTAGGGTAACTCTTC